>NW_019379531.1:2143070-2171803 GCF_000648655.2 Copidosoma floridanum | reverse complement strand
GAGTCTCCTAAGAATGGAGCATTGGATCTCACTTAACCAGAGAAGGTTGGGTTCTTTGTTTATTTATAATACTTACAATTTACTTCTCTGTAATAAATGTATTTTTTATTTAGTGAGATCCAATGCTCCATTCTTAGGAGACTCTTCGTGTGACTGTGCTCCTTCCATACTTAGGACTTTTTTTTTAGTTGTCTCTTTTAGACTCTAAAATCCAATCTTTGGAGACTCATAGTGTGACTGTACTTCTTTCATACTTAGGCCTATTTTTTCAGTTGTCTCTTTTAGACTAATTAATTTACTCTTTGGAGACTCATTATATGCAGGTGACAAAATTGTCAAATAGAAAGTTTAAGATACGTCTACATCAAGATTATACCATTAAACAAAAAATTAGGTCGATTGTAAATTTTTAACTCACGCAACCGGACTAAAGTAGTTCGGAAAGATCAATATCAGGTAGATTCCGCCTAGTATTCTCGAGACGTATTCCTATTGGTGTTCCACGCCAGTGATGCATGATGGCCACCCATGTAACTATGGTAACCCGAGAGGAAGATGGGTCGTAATAGTCTCGTGCGCTACGTGATTCGTAGAATAACGGAATAAAATGGAGACGGTTTCAATGCCCGGAATATGTTTCTCAACTTTATTTTACATCGGAATATAGTATTTTATATTATGTTGTTTATTAATTTGCAGATATATGTAACTGAAAAACTTGACGGTGGCTCACATTTAAGTAGCATTTAGTTTTAAACATTTCATAGTTATACTTTTTTTTTATAAAATAATAAATATTCACAGATCAATGTAACAATTAATGAACTACGTTGTTCATAATTTTTCTAATAAAATCATTTAGTTTACATGGAAGTATTTCATTGATTATTGTTCAACATGTATGTAAAAATTAATGTTAACCTACATGTAATTTTAATTAAGTACAAAATTCGGATTACAGTACGTTACTTTTATTGAAATTCATTACTTCGTTGCGATGATTGTTGGAACAAAGGATTAGTTGAGTAAAAATGCACCAGCTATTAAATTTCACACGTTAAATTACTCAACGCAAGACAATTTTTCAACAAATTAAAGAAAAAGTACGCAAGAAACAATGTATCCTTGTAAAAATAAAAGTAGGCTCAATAAATCCAAAGAAAGTTATCAGAACAGTGTAATATCTCCCAGCGGTGTTATCAGTACCAAATAAAAGGGAAAATAAAATAGATGAGAAATGTATTACGAAGCCTCGATATTACGCCAGTATTTTTTTACAGCCCGACCTATTCTCGCTCGGGTTGCGAAACCAATAGTCAGCAGACGCGGCACCGATCGGAGATAAGATAACTCTTCCACAACTTTGCAACGACTTTCACTCTGCACGTTTTATCCTTGCAACAACAATATCAGCCCTGACTCGCGAGCAAGACGCACCGGGCAAGGGCTCGATCGTCCTCTCTCACGCGAGCTTTGAACCGCAGCACGACGAATCACGAAGTAAAAGTACATTACCTCCCTGGAGCTGTATAAATGACATTCGAGAAGAAAAAATATATACAAAGCAACTCAGCAGCCGCAGCCGTCGCCCATGTATATGTTCCTCCGAAGAAAAGCGCACGTACGTACAACGGGTGCAATAAAAAAAGGCGTGCACCGCGCTCTGGAAGACAAACAGAAAGAAAGAAAGACGGTATAGATTCGTGCCATCGGGTGACGCCGGACAAACAGACGCGATCGCGCTTGCAATAAACGAGGCGAAAAGAATGGATCGTAAATGAGAGCGATGGGAAAAGCCGAGGGCAAGGAGCGCCGGGGATGTATTATTTCTCGGCTCCTTTCTGATGCGAGAAAAGCACGAGAGGATTGGATTTTTAATGGAAGGGCGACCCTTTTCCTCCTCCTCCTCCGATGATAGCACGAGGACGTCGCGCTATGTACCATAAAACTGGGACTTGGGTATAAAAAAAAAAAAAAAAAAAAAAAGACAAGAAAAAAAGGGAGTAGAGCATATAATAATGTGTGTATACATGCCTCCTTTTTTTCCGGGAACGACGGAGAGTGGGGCTGTTTTTCGCGAATCATGCGGCAAACGTGCCGTATAACAGAGGGTGGCCATATAGGGTGAAAAACGACCGCGGTATAATATATACGTGGCACATCAAGGCGGGCTGGATGAATGTGGAGTATGGGTTATACGGCGGCTCGACCAATGTTGGAAAAATCGCGCAATCCAACGGGGCTCGGCTCCCTTGCGAAGTGTCCTCCGGGACGGGCTCGCCGACCAATGGGACGAGACCCGGGGTTTTTACGTCCCCGGCATCTCGTGCCTATGCAGTCTCGTGCACAGTTGGCGAGTAATGGCGAATACCCACCCGGCGCCGTGGCTTCACTTTCGACGTCGAAGAGGTTGACTCGCGCCTTCTTAAAGGCCTTCCGCGAGGCTTGGGAGTTTATAAAACGCGAGGCAGGGCTGTTAAACCATCTAATGAATTTTCATCAACGTCTAGGCCTGGGAGACTCGGTCGGTCGGTTTTTTATGCGCGCAATGGCTGAGAATTCTCGTCGGGCTCGTTATTTCGAGAAGCCTCGTCGGGGATGTTCCTATTTTATAACGGATGGAAGAGGCTCGGCTTAGTTTGCATCGTAAGTTCATCGGCTTCTGAGGATTTTGATACTGTGCACGTAGGTATAAGTACTTTGCTTGGAGCTTCGACCGAATGAGCTCGAAAAATTAACCAAGTGATGAATTTTACTCGTTAGTTTTAAACACTTTTCGCTTTATTTGTCTTTATGGCAAATAACTACTAAATTTTAGAGTTTGATGCATTTGATAGTTCATGGAAAACAAAATACGTATAGGTGGTAGTAGAATCGATTTTTATAATGTAACTGTATACTAGTTAACATGTCTAAAAAATACATCTCACATTTTACAAAACAAAGTATATATTTTCGTTTGAGATGAAAAGTAAGACGCTTACGATACACTATTTTCACACGGAAATTTGCAATTGTTAATTACGTCAGTTAAATGATTAACTTCAAGCATTCATTTTTTTCTTGAAAAAACTAGTGATACTCTTTGGTACGGTTGGTAGCTTGGCAGGCTGTAAAAAATATATTTATTACAGAGAAGTAAATTTTAAGTCTTATAAATAAACAAAGAACCCAACCTTCTCTGGTTAAGTGAGATCCAATGCTCCATTTGTAGGAGACTCTTCGTGTGACTGTGCTTCTTTTATAGGCCTTTTTTTTCAGTTGTCTCTTTTAGACTCTAAAATCCAATCTTTGGAGACTCATAGTGTGACTGTACTTCTTTCATACTTAGGCCTATTTTTTCAGTTGTCTCTTTTAGACTAATTAATTTACGTATTTGTTTGATCGTTATTCAAGATTTCTGTAACACAAATTTTGCTATGGACATGTAATAAATGTTTATTGGAACTATAAAGTTAAAGGGCTGTGCTTCAATGAGTTGATGGTAAATAAAGCAGTGTAATTTTGTAAATATGGTCAATTTTATAAGCCGTATAAGACAAGTAGAATATTTATACTTTTGGAGGTAGATTTTTGGAAAAAAGATAAGTTGTAAACTTGCCGCAAATAGCACAGTCAACGTCAACTTTTTATTTTATATCTACATAATTAGTTGCGGCTGGTTTATAATTGGTTACATGACTTTACTGTAAGTTGTAGTAATTATTTGGATCAGCGCCATCTAGCGGTATTTTTTTTTTCGCCAAAAGTGGCCTCTAAACTTTTGACCCACAGCATTAGCGCTTAGAGCCATTTAACAAATTATAAACCAGCCGCAACTTATTTTTTAGCTATAAAATAAAAAAATAACAATACATGTGTTTTTGGCGGCAAGTAAACAATCTATTTTTTACCAAAAAATTGGCTTTCTATGTTTTTATACTTTTTAAGATAAATTTTCGAGTAAAAGATAAATTGTTAACTTGCCGCCAAAAACACATATATCGTTATTTTCTTATTTTATAGCTACAAGATGAGTTTCGGCTGGTTTATAATTGATTAAATGGCTCTAAGCGATAGTGCTGCGGATCAAAAGTTTAGGGCCACTTTTTAGTTCAGAAATCCGCAACGCTAGATGGATTTAAATTTCGCTTTAAGTTAAATACATCTAATTAAGCTGCTGCGATCACATCGAGAATGAAAATGAAAAAATGTCTCATCTGAAAAGAACAGGTAGGAGTTCCTCCTCTAAGTTTTTAAACAAAATAGAGGAAGATCGTATACAAGACAACATGTCTTAAATTTGCAAAATAATTTTCTAAAAATTTTTTAAAATTTATTCTGTAAGCCAACTATTCATACCTGCACGTAAATTTAATATATATTATGGCACCATTGGTTTCGAAAATCAGACTACGGTTGAATTAATCTTGAAATTCATAGACTGTGAGGGTATAACTTTCCCCACACGAACCAAAACATATTGCACGGTAAAATGAAATGAAACGACTATACTTACACAAGACTTCGGTTCAATGATTACAGATCATCTCTTACAACAATCTCTATGACGGGGGGTTTCAGGAGCAGCTAGAAGAAAATTAGTAGAAATGCGATCATATTTTTTTAGACCTTTAGTTAAATTGCATATTTGAATAAACGTTAATATTTTTTCGAGCTTTGGTCTTCAATGTTTAGTAGATCCATAGAAAAGATTAAAATTCATTGCACCTATTTTATTGGAGAATCCCTAAGAAAACGTATAGATTAGTGGTACATGCCCCTGAAGCGACAGTGTAAATAATATCCCATTCACAGGCACCATTTTTCCCAACAGTAGCGCAGAGAAAATTGAAAGCTTGAGAGAAACGCTCAAGTTAAAAAAAATAATTTTTTTTTTTTTAAGTTTTGGAGACTTTCAAGAATCAATACGCTTTCAAAAACTGTTTGTTTATTGTATTTGTTTCACCATACAATAAACGTTTACTAAGTTAAAAAATAATAGTTATAGTACTAGAAATGATTTGTAAAACTTTACTAAACATGTTAGCCGACATACACTTGTCTTTACATCAAAATTCATGAAATATGTTATAATTAAACAAGTACATTATTCTTATATTGAAGCGATGTGTTATACTCAAGAGGTTGCTAAAAACTCGAAATATCAAAAATATAAGGATTTATCCATGCAGATAAAGTAGCAAACAATGGGTTTAAACTATGCTTTGGAAAAATAAATAAGTGGAAGAGTGTAAAGTCTCGCAATTCTTAATGTATACAAAACAGATTGTGTTCAAATTGTATTTATTTGATACACTAAACCGATTACTATAATTATGCAATCAATTCAGTATGATTATATAATTTCAACGATAATACAAAGAAATATAAGCCCCGTGAAATAAAAAAAAAGTTAAGAAACGAGGATTTGCATTAATACTATATTTATTGGTTTTCACACAATACAGTGAGAATTCTTATGTACCGATAATTGATCATAAAATTAATCGATACGACTGTCGGTACAGCAGATGTCCTACAGAGCAGCATTCTGTGCATACGGCTATCGATACAGCAGACACCCTCTATGGTCAATCAATCTCGAAAAATTTTGGGGCTCCGAGACCCGATACGGACTTTTTTTGTTTCGGGCGTGATCGAGCTTTGTCGGTGGCTTGCGCTCTTACGTGTATTTTACATTGCGTACTTATACTCACTCGGCTAAGAATAGAATAGTAGAATATGTACTTGTGATTTTGGAGGTCGATTTTGGGGTAAAAGATAAATTGTAAGTTTGCCGCAAACAGCATAGTTGACGTTAACTATTTATTTTATATCTACAAGATTAGTTGCGGCTGGTTTATAATTGATTATATGGCTCTACTATAAGTATTAGTAATAATTATTTCGATCAGCGCCATCTAGCGGTATTTTTTTTTCGCCAAAAGTAGCCTCTAAAATTCTGAGTCGGTGCTTTAGCGCTTAGAGCCATTTAGCAAATTATAAACCAGCCGCAACTCATTTTCTAGCTATAAAATAAGAAAATAACAATACATGTGTTTTTGGCGGCAAGTTAACAATCTATTTTCTACCAAAAATTGGCTTCCTATGTATTTCTATTTTTGAAGATAAATTTTTGTGTAAAAGATAGATTGATAACTTGCCGCCAAAAACACATGTATTGTTATTTTTTTATTTTATAGCTACAAAATGAGTTGCGGCTGGTTTATAATTGGTTAAATGGCTCTAAGCGCTAAAGCACCGACTCAGAATTTTAGAGGCCACTTTTGGCGAAAAAAAAACACCGCTAGATGGCGCTGATCCAAATAATTACCACAACTTACAGTAGAGTCATGTAATCAATTATAAACCAGCCGCAACTAATTTCGTAGATATAAAATAAAAAGTTGACGTTGACTGTGCTATCTGCGGCAAGTTTTATAATTAATCTTATATCCGGAAATCTACTTCCAAAATTATAGATATTCTACTTATATGGTTTAATGAAATCGACCATACATGGCACTACTTACTATACTTAGTATTAGTAGTGATTACTATAATTACAACACGTAGCTTCATATCACGTATATTTTACACCGTTCTCTCCTCACCTGAATGATAAAATCAGAGGCTGCAGTATTTATCTGGTATCAACTGTGAAGTTGTCATTTTTTATCTGTCATTTTGTCGATGTATAAATTATAATTTATTGCACGTGAGCCGGTGAAGTTTTTGGTTCAGAAAAATGTCAACACAAACGAACCATGAACTATTTGTACTCGGAGACAATTTACTACCACTCTGTTTCACAATTTACAGAGGATCGATGCTCCAAATAAAGTATAATCAACTCGGTAAAAAGATTGTGGTAATGCAATTACATTTTTATTACTTTTTTCCCGGTGACATTAAAACATATGAAGGCCTTATTTTGTTCTTAATTTTATCACAGGATCATGGAGGAGTTTTTAAAGCCTACAATGAGCAAACAAAGAAGACTTGTATTGTACTGGTGGATGAGGATGACCCGACATTTGAAGAGAAGATAGATAATATGTTTTCCATCAATTACATCGTGCATTGTATCAGGAAAAATAAATTGTTAGCTCTAAAGCCGTACAGGTAAACAATATCTAATCTTTAGATGATATTACAGCAATAACTTGTATGTAATTATAATGCTTGTTTATTTTACGTAGAATCTCAAGGAATAATAAGAGTGTGGGCAATAAATCTGAGTCAAGACCAGTTTTTGGGAAGCGTTGCCCAGAGTGAGAATTTTTCAATTAAATATATTCAGTGTAAACATAGTTTACTTAATAACGATTTCTTATAATTTACAGCTTTGATCTTCTGACACTCACAAAGTGTGAACATTTAGAAACACCAACAATGGAGGAAGAACTTACAAGGCTGGAGACAATATTGAACAGTTGTTGAACTGTTAATTCATCTATAGTCTATTTTTTTACAATCGATATTTTTTAATAAATTATTTTTCTAAATAATTTTTTACAATTAAATTACTTATTTCTTGTGACATTAAGGATTCTAAGAGTTAAGTGACAATTTCAAATTTTTTGCACACTGGTATTGGAACATAACATGTAGTTGATAATATTGAAAACTTGAAAGAGTAGACAACTACAGTTTAAAATAGAAATCAGCTGCAGAAACGACGTTTGACTTTCTTCTTCTGTAAAATAGTTTTTGGATAGTAAAATTAGTAAAATATGTTTATCTATTTACTGAACGATTACATGTTTACCATCAGCTGATAAAATAAAACTTTTTTATAGAATTTTTGGGTCGCTTGTACAATTATTGTTGTATATACATACATATATACTTGTGATTTAATTCCATGATGGACACGATAATTAAACAATTCACTTATTTCTTCATTTTATTTGGGAGTATTAAAAAAATTTTGTTTGGAAGGGTTGTGTAGTCATTGCGTACACTTTTTTTTTTCATACATCCTTCAAGTCTCATTGGATTTACTAGACTATATATAGATGTATATCTTGATGGCCTTTGACATTTCCTTGTCACGCAAAGTTACTTCTTTGTTTACTAACTTCGTCAAATCACAATACCTTGCATAAAACTACTCGCGCAATGAATTACCTAATGGAGGACGAAGATGACTTTTTATCAAATGACATCGTTCTATCAACAGCAATTCATCCATCAAGAGCATCATCACCATCGCATCAACGAATAGGTAAGTGAATTCTTTCTTCAAGTTCATCTCTTGAAACATAATTGACCTAAATTTGTACTGGTAGGAACTGGAACAATAGGAACAATTTTTTTAATGATCAATGCAACTTTGGGAGCAGGACTGCTGAATTTTCCAGAAGCATTTGATAAATCTGGTGGACTTGCGACAGCTATTCTTGCTCAGCTTTTTTTTCTATTGTTTATTACTTATACTTTAGTTATATTGGCAAGCAGTAGCGATGTTACAAATACCACAACATTGCAAAACACTTTTGCAGGACTGTGTGGGTCAAAATCCTTGTTTTTTTGTGGATTATGCATTGCTGTATACAGTTTTGGTTGTTGCATCACGTTCTTAATTGTCATAGGAGATCAATTCGACAGAGTCTTTGCTACTTACTTTGGAATGGACTACTGTCACACTTGGTAAGAATATAATATGATGTTCTTAAATCTTATCTGAACGCCATTTATTAAAACCCACAATTGAATTAATAATTTTCAGGTATCTGTCAAGACCAGTTGTTGTGAGCGTTGCTAGTATACTTTTTATTTTACCCTTGTCTTTTTTCAAGAGACTTGATGCTTTAAACTATGCTAGTTCGATAGGTTGCATAACGATTTTGTATGTGGTATGGCTCATAGTCTATGAAAGTTTTGATCATCACAAATTACCAACTAAGCCAATGCACATATGGCCAGATAGACCAACTCAAGTTTTAGAAATTGTTCCCATAATATGCTTTGCATATCAGGTAATTAAATTCATTAAAAATTTGCTTTCTAGTAAAATGAAATACCATATTAAAATTATTAAAACTTTCTCTTTTAGAGCCACATGACTGCCATACCCATGTATGCTTGCATGAAAAATCGTCAAATTGGTAAATTTACGTTATGTGCCATTGTTAGCTCGATTATTTGTTTCTTTGCGTACTCAACTGTTGGAGTTTTTGGATATGCGACTTTCGGCATTGGTAAAGTTCCAAGTGACATATTACAAGGATACTCAGATAAAAGTACAACTTTGACTATTGCAATAATTGCAATAGCTATTAAAAATTTTACTACCTACCCCATTGTTCTGTACTGCGGCAGAGACTCAATATTAAGTTTATTTGGCAAAGATGTCGATTGTCATTTTTTTATAAGATTCATAATCACCATAGTGTGGTTTGTTTTGTGTCTAATCATAGCTGTCTTAGTTCCCGACATTGCACCTGTGATTAGTTTTATGGGTTCACTGTCTGCTGCATTTATATTCTTATTCCCTGGTATTTGCTTGCTTCAGAGCACTTTGAAAAAAGATCCGCAATTATACCTAAACAAAGATCGGTTTTTAATCTTCATAGCTGTCTTCATAATAACTCTCGGTGCTTTTGTTTGCGGCGTTATATTTGTTCAAGCACTTCGAGATTTTGAGAAGGCACCAGTTGAACCAGTTCAGTTAATTACTGGATACAAGTCGCAGTTTGGTGCAAGTTTGTGTAAATAATTTTGTTTTCTTTTTGTTTTTCTAACGATCTTTGTAAATTTTTTTTTTTTTTTCATTCATCCAACAAAGCAATGATCTTTTCTTGTTAAGCGTCATAATAAGACTGATGTAAATAAAAACAAAATTTGTATGCGCATGTAAAATACGTGAATTTTCTAGAAATTTTATAAATTATTATTAGAGACGTCGAAAGTTAATAAAAAGTATTTTTTTATTGTTGATCATGCGTTTTTATTTATTATTCGTCATCAACGCCCTTGAGAAACCCTAATCTGCTTGAGGCATGATTTTTTGGTCTCACAATTTTTCTATGATTAAAAATAACAAACTACGATACTTACGCGTTATACTATAGATTTAATACAAACGTATACAAAATTCGTACGTCCAATAATTAAACAAAAATTTTAAATAATCTGGTTGCGTTGGGTAACGATGGTTTCGTGTATATAATCATACCGCCCTACATGTACAAGTTACCTGCACCTAAGCATCAGAGTTTGATCAATGAAATTGCAGTGAAAAATAGCAAAGGGACGCATGTTTTTTTACCAGTATCGAAGCATCAGCTGCTAACAGTATCATCGTGGCACAATGGTAAAATTAACAGTTCCGCTGATCGAGAAAAAATATTTGCAGCAACAATCATGCAAATCTCTGACAAGAGAAATAGATAAACACCATTTGAAGAAAATAAGTCATATTTTTATGAACGAGCAGAACATCGATGAAATCGTGAGTGTTGATATTCTTATGGACTATATAAAGAATTTTTTTTCTACACAGATCACAATAAAGCATGGGATAACCTGTTTTCTTTCATAAAAAAAAAAAAAATTTAATCATGTATTTATTTTTTGTCATTATTTAAGGACGATTTCAGCGTTTGCAAAAATTTAAGGGTCATTTACCTTCAAAGAAATATCATCGAAAAAATAGAAAATATTGATTTTGCCAAAAACTTGACTCATCTTTACCTGCAACACAATAAAATAACAAAAATTGAAAATCTCGGCAATCTGGTTAACTTGAAAAAGTTATACTTAGGATACAACAGCATCGCTATTGTCGAAGGTTTGGAAAAATTGACGAATTTATCAGAGTTACACATCGAAAAGCAAAAATTAGATGGTGACAAATTTTTGCGCTTTCATCCAAGAAGTATTAAAACTTTATCTGTAAGCGTCGATGATAACTTTGTATTACTATATGTCAAAATAATTGAGATTTATCAGCTCAATCATGATTTTACAGTATTGTTTGGTGCACTTGAACATCTCAGATAATAAAATCACGAATTTAAGTGATATCAATCATTTAAAAAAGTTGACTACATTGGAGGCACAAGACAACTTGATTAATGACATATACTACTTGACTAAAACAGTTAGTAGCTTGAGGCAGCTGGAAAATCTGTTTTTACAAGGCAACCCTGTGACGAAAACTTACCGATATCGGGAAAATATCATCGGCAACAGCTACTCTTTGGGTATATTATTTCGAATGCCATTCATTTTTTTATATTTTCTCAAATACTTAAATAAACGATTTGATTACACTTTATAAACTGTAGTCATCTTGGACAACAAGGTTGTATCTGAAAATTCGCGAGAGTTCTTACAGAGATTCAAAGTTGAAAAATTGAAGTATCATCACAAGTACGCAGAACTTATAATTCTTACGATTTTTCAACTTACCAATACGATTTTTCAGCTTTTCAATATTTTCATTTCCAGGACTTTCAATGGCAAGGAATCGCAATCCAACGCTGATACGTGAAAAATCGTAAAAAGCGAAACATATGAAAAACAAGTACTTATCATTTAGAAGTAAAAATAAAGACTGAAATCTTATATTTATTATCTGATTTATTAATTTTATAAAGTCGTTGTAGAAAAAGTGAAGAAAAGAAGATAACTTCGTACAAAATACAATAAAATCTTTTAGTTCAGTACATTTAAAATCCAAATACAATACCAAAATCATTAAAATAGAGGCATTAAATTTATTAAGAACAAAACAAAAAAATTATACGAAATACTTACAAACAACGTTTTTACAGTTTTCAAAGATAATGCGATCAGTAACTTTTCATGTTTACTGTTAAAAGTAAAATACTATTTCAGACAGTTAAGATAGCGGATCTTATTTTAAACATTTCAAACAAAGCAAAGAATATCTAAAATGCACGCCAATAAATACAACTCAATTTCATTATACAAAATTGCTGTGAAGGAATGACGCAAATTACATTTGAAGTGAAGAAAAAAATAAAGACTTGCCCGAAATCCGCAAACTTTATCTGTTTTATTAAAGAGAAGTTATTTAATTATAAAGATTAATTATTAAAAGTAATAAAATTCTTCTCATATAATTTATCACTGTACTAAATATGTTCAAACAATGTAAAATATATTTAAGTCAACAAAAATCTTTAAAAATATATAGAACTATGTATAGCTGCGCACTCTATAGCTAAATGTACGGCGTCCAAAGCATCAGTTGCTATCGGTATGGTTTTTTTTATTTTTTTTATGTATTTTTTTTTTTTAATTTGTTTATCTATAATTAGATACATCTAACTTTTTGCAAGGGAAAAGTTTAATTTACATCACTTAACAAGCAGGTTTTCGATGTTTGACTGCAGCTTTTGATTTATGCATGTATTTTGTAATTAATATTTTGCTATCTTGAAAAGTGATGACAATAGACGTTACCTTTGCCTAAATATATTATATGTATGTATACTATGTATAATATATTTATCATTTTCATCAGTATATAATATCTTTCAAAATCTACTGTGCCAAACTAATCGTACTATACAGGGAATTGCGTAACAAAGCTACTTTTTCGATTTTCATGCTCAATGATTCCATAAAAAATTTCAGCGCATTTAAGAAAAAAAAATACGCATCGGTAATTAAGATATTTTTTCATTTTACAGACAAAACACGTATAAAGAGTTGAAAAATGCTAAAGCTTGGAAGATAGATGCACGAAGAACGAATTCACAATCGAAATGTATAACCTTGAATCGAATATACACAATCCTTGTATTCGACACGTAAAACGACAGTCCCAGCATAGTTATTGCAACCCAGTACGCGACATAACTTTCTATTCTTACGCTGTTTCGAAATTCGTCAATAAACTCTATCAAAATGCGAATGCACGTATTGTCTTGATTTTCAATCAAGATTCAAGCTTAAATATTTGTTTTTCTTACTATTGTTTCAGCTAATTGTAACGTAGCTTTTACATGGATCGCGATTTTTTTTTTTTTAACGCTCATGAGCACATTGCTTTTTAATATATTCCAGTACCATTTTTAAGTCTCTCGAATATGTTTAATTTACAAATAAAGATCTCTCCGTTAACTCTCAATAAGCAGATGGAAATAAAACGTTTACTGTGCCGTTTGTTGTTGAATCTCAATTTTCTCAACAGTCATGTCTGGGTTCATCGCCGTGGCCTGTTGAATAGCTTCAGCAAGGGCCTTGTCATGGTCGATGGGATCTCCGTCCGACTGTATCGTGATCTTCTGCTCAACTCGCGTCTCGACAACTCCGTCCCTTTCAGTTTTATACTACAAACCAAATTGTTTATTATTAAACCAATCGCGTTAGAGTGAAAAGCTTTGAAAAATCGGCATCGATGACTAAACTAGAACTTACCGTGATCGTTTCAACGGTGCGCGTCTTGCTGGAGATCGTCTGCGAGCTCACGATTTCGCCGGTCGCGGTGTACGTGCCGTCCTCGTTCTCGACCGCCACCTTCCTCGATTCGGTTGCCACAAGGGGTACCGTCGTCGTTGTGGTCACGTTGTTCTCCGGCTCTCCCGTGTACACGTGGCTTTCAGTAGCTACTATACCTGCCGGATCTCCCTGTGGATCATTGAAAAATGCAAGGACATTTTTTTTTAGTTAAAACGTCTTTTAGGATACAATACAAAAGTGTCGTTGTCATATATATTCGGCACATTGAAAAATAGAGTCAGAAATGGTGTCGCATAAAAATTATCATCCAAACTCTGAAAACAACTGTGAAAATATACATTTTTATTTTTCATCAACTCCATGTAAAATCCATGCATGTGTACAATATATAGTCAATGAATTATTATATTTTTCGTCAAACAATTACATACAGGCAATAAATACAACAATGAAATTGCACATCGAAAGTCATGGGCGTTAAGAGCTCCAAGGATGATGTACATAGAACAGTGAACGTGTATATGCACACAAGAGAGAGAGAAAGATTCATTGATGCATCACGTGCAATCGATTTGCAATAGTTGATCGCTTACCAAGAAAACGCAACGAGATTTTGCCTTCTATCATTATCTGGATACTGCAACCATGCAATTTTCGATCGAAATGCATGTTTTTATTTATTTATTTTTTTAAATTTTGTTTCGCAGACAAACATTCTCTTGGAATGATATTTTACGTATATGGATACTATACCTATAAAACTGGTTTTGTAGTTGACGCCTTCATTTTGCCGAGTGTATTGTTAAAGATTTTTTAAAATAATACAAGCGGTGTGAAATATGACGTTTGCTAACTAATTTTTAGTTATTAATGGTACATGTGATTGTGTTAAAACCGCTCCTTTTTTTCAATTTTAACGCTAGGAAACTATTTTTTAGAGCTAGCATTGTTCCAAATCGTTAAAAAAAATATAGGATAGTATTATTGGTAATAAAATTAGCGGCACAAGTCGTTATGGACATTTTTGTGCCTGATGATGTTTCGTGATATGTTTGTTGGTGCAAATGCCTATCGTACAAGTTATAGTGAGATACAAACGAAATGTGTTAAGGTACCGTAAAAATTTGTGTGCGGTAAATACGGTGTTTTGATTATTTGCCAAAGTTTTAGTGATTCTATGCAAAAATACACGAGTGTAGTAAAAAATAACCACGTGTTTATTAGTCAATAAAAAAAAAAATGGGTGTAAAAGTACCTTGTAATACTGATTGCAGAATGCCTGCTGCTCGTCATCAAGATCGATGGGTGTTCCAGAATCGCAACTGCTCGAACTCGATGTACTGAGACGTCGTGAAAACAGCTACGTCATGCAATGCATTAGCCAAGCCGGCGAAATCAATGGTATTAAAATAATTGATGAAAATAAAAGACAAAAAAAAAATATTTATCAATAATGCGAGTCATGAGCTTCGAGCCAAATGAAAATTAGTCTGTTAAGTGTAGCTCTTGCATAACGCTAATTGTCCAATTAGCAAAGTCAATTGTTAATTTGAAGTAAGCTACTTCTTCTTGTAGTCTCGTTCTTAAGATTGCATTTTTTTTTTTTTTTTTTTAATTTATTAGTTTTCAAGTGAATAGTGTAACATTGTAACACTTGTATGTGGTGTGTGAGGAGTTGTGAGTATTTTTAGTTTTTATTTGCTATTGTTTTAGTATGTTGATTTTTTTAACAAGTCATGGAAAGAAAAAATACAATCAAGGAAAAATAAACTTAAATGATTGTAAGGAAAAAAAAAAAAATTATTGACAACTAGATGTAAACATGGACAAAACAATCGACGCACAGGCGAGGAGCTCTCGTCGATGTATTATAATACACAATTACTTAATTACTCAATCAAAAGTTTGAACGAAAGTTGAGGACGAAAAAATGCAATAGTACATGCTGCTCGCCGAGCTTTAATTATACAACAAATCGCAATTACGAATCATTCCCGTGCATCTGTATATGCTATATACGTATGGTCAAATGCTCGCGTCTACGCAAATACTCTGTAAGTACAAGTAATACACAGGGAAAAGTGCCAATAAATAAGAGAAAAAAAAAAAAGAAATTACCTGTTCTCCGGAGAGCACGTGGCTCGTAGTTCTGACTTCCTGTGTCACGGTTCGTTGTTCCTGTCTTGTCGCGCTGGTCGCTGTTGTGTGTGCCACCGTCTTCTCCTCGACCTGAGAGATAAATAGGTAAATGGTAACAAGGCTACTTGAACGCAATAACTATTCGTGGTTCGAAAATACAAGGCTCGAGCCTCATGGGTGCTTATTTTTCAATTAAAGAAAATTTTTCATTTGAAAGAGACCCTCACCTGTTGACCGTTAAATTTACTTTTAAGATATGTTTAATATTAATGGGTACTACATTATACAGCAAATGGATATCGATTTCTAATCGGGTGAGCTTTAATATTACTGTGTTGTGTAGTTTTACAGTATATATTTTGTAATTGTTTTTTACCATCGATAAGTAATGAAACTAATTTGATCCAATGTTTCAGCAAAATACGTAAACTACTCGAGCTCTATGCGTTTCATTGGTACAATTATCTATGATGGGGTAATTAAAAGATTATTGAACACACGAACCTGGCTGGTCTTCTGGTTCTTTTCGAGATCTTCATGCATCGTGGCCGTGCGAGTCGTCACCGCTGTTGCCGATATGTACGGAGCCGTGCCATCGTTAGGTGCTTCGGCCTAAATACAACTACTTTGTGACCAATGCAACGATTCGAGTGACGATTATGGGCTAATGTGGTGATGGATTTATTTCTCATTTTTTTTTTTTTTTTTTTTTCATACGATGTTTAAGCTTATGAGTGAATTTTTTATTACTTGAGCAATGATATTTGCTAAGTGGATCAATACTTTTAAAGTACATTATTAATTCGTATGATTGTACATGGCAAAGATTAATGGAATTTTTCGAGGTATGTATGCTACAAATTATGGTACAGGTATGTAGACAAGATAAAAAAAATTAAAAAATTCATCTATCACATACCATGCAGTTGCAAGCTTGCACATGATTATTTTCATCAAATATGCTTTGTAAAAAAAAAAAAAAAAGGTACAGACAACTAGATAACTTTAACAAGACATATCAAGTACTCATGACAAAGTAAGAACAACAAAAAAACTTCAATCTATGGCATTCTAACAAGCAGGAAAAAAAAAAACAAACAAATAGAAAATTCTTTTTTTATATATTGTCAACACCGAAAGGTCTTCCGAGTGAAGCGTCATTCGCGTTGTTCTACCTTTGACGTTTTCCGCAGCCACATCGTTTGATTCCTAACAATACCTGTGCTCTTAATGAAATTTCTGTAATTATTTGTGAAATGGTTCACCTTGTTGGTGTGCGTGGAAACAGTAACCTGTCCCGAGCCACCTGGCGTGAGATCCTCGACCCTTTCCACAACGTTCTGCGTGACGCCTTCCTGGTCCTTGATCATCGACTGCTTGGTCGTCGATTTCACGATAGTGGGCGTACTGACGGGCAACGCGGTCTTCTTCTGCTTAGGCGCTAACTGATCGACTTTGGGTGCCATGGTCTTGAGATCGCGCATATTAAAGTTCTCCTTATCTAAAGGTTGTCCGCTCTTCGCGTATACTACACCGTCCTTAATGAAGGCATTTTTATCGCCGATTAGCTCTTGATTCTTGGGCTTGCCGCTCTTTTCGTAAATTTTGCCATCCTTAACGTAACTACCGTCCTCGGAGACGATACCGCTGGTCACCGGCGAGCCGTCTTTGTTGGAAACCAGACCTTTCTTGATCATCGTTATCGTTATCGTCACGTAATGCTTGTCCAGGGGTTTGCCCTGTGCCGTGACAATCACGCCGTTCTTGACGGCGTTACCCTCGGCATCGAAGACTGCGCTCTTCAAAGGCTTGCCGGTCTCGTCGACTACGACGCCTTGCACGACTTTGACAGCCTCGGGCCCGAAGGCTTCCTGGGTGAGGGGATGTCCCTCGGCGTCGTACACCTTTCCTTGGTCAATGTAGCAAGTCTCGGGATTCAAATGGCCCCGCTGGAGGGGTTTTCCATTGGCTCCGTACGTCAGGCCATTTTTCACGATGGTGCCGTCAGGATTGGCTTTCGCTTGAGTCAGGGGCCGACCAGAGTTGTCGTAGATCTTTCCGTTCTTTACGGTGGCACCTTTGTCGTCATAGGTGGCCTGCTTCACGGGCTTGCCATTCTTATCGCACGCGAGGCCGTAGCGGTAATAGGTGATTGTAACGACGGAGAGTTTTCTGTTGAGGGGCTTCCTGTCGGGCCCGTAAATCGAGCCATCCTGTACGTAACTGCTGTCGTCACCAAAGGTACCTCGCTTCACTGGCTTCATGTCCTTCCCGTATATAAAGCCGTTCTGAATGTAGCCGGCCTCGGTGCCGAAAGAACTGTGGTTCAGCGGCTGCTCGTCCTTACCGAACAATCGGCCCTCCTCGACGTAATAGCCGGTCGGCAGAGGCGTGCCAGCGTTGAGGAGCTGTCCACCCCAGCCATGAACGAGGCCGTCCTTGATGTAAGTTTCGTCAGTTCTGAAGGCTCCCTGCTTGAGCGGCTCGTCGTTCTTGTCAAAGACAACGCCGTCCCTGATGTAACAACCGTCGGGTACGAGTGACGCCTGGTTCTTCGGACGTCCTTCCGAGTCGACGATCCTGCCATTCTTGATGGCAATGGCGTCGGGACCGTTCTCGTCCTGCGTCAAAGGCTCGCCGTCCCTGCCGATTATCAGGCCGTTCTTGATCTTGTTGCCGTCGGCACCGAACGAGCCCTCGGCTACGATCTTGCCATCCCTGTCGTGGACCAATCCTCCGGCCACGTAAGAGCCGTCCGAGCCGAAAAGTTCACGACTCAGCGGTGAACCGGAATGATCGAATATCGCTCCGTTGACGATGTAGCTGTCCGCGGGCAGTGCCGAGGACACGTTCAGAGGTTTGCCGTCCTGACCATGGAGGACGCCGTCCTTGACGTAGCTACCGTCGGGCTTGAAAAAGGTCGACTTGACAGGCTTGCCGTCTCTCGTGAGGATCTTTCCGTCCTTGATGGCCAGACCTTCCGGCACCAGTGAATCCTGGTTCAAAAGTTTGCCAGACTTGTTGTGCGCGAGGCCCTTCTTCGCGTGATTGCCGTTCGAGCTGAGAGATTCCTGTTTCGCGGGCTTGCCGTCTTTACCAAGGATGTGTCCGTCCTTGACCGTCAAGCCGTCGTGGCCCAACACTCCGTGTTTCAGGGGTGCGCCGTTCGAGTCGAAAACCAGTCCGTCTCTGATGACAGTGTTGTCGGGTTTGAACAAGCTCTGATTCACCGGCATACCGTTCTGGTCGTACAGCAGACCGTCCTTGACGTAGACTCCGTCCTTGATGAACGGAATCTGATTCAGCGGCCGTCCATCCTTTGCATGGACGATGCCGTCCTTGACATAGCTACCGTCAGGCTTGTAGAACGCGTGCTTCACGGACTTGCCGTCCTTGCCAACGATCTTGCCGTGCGCCAGGTGCGCACCGTTGGGCAACAGCGAGCCCTGGTTCAAAAATTTCCCGTCCTTGCCGTACACGACGCCGTCTTTGATGGACGAGCCGTCGGAGCTGAAGGTCACGTGCTTGACCGGTTTGCCGTCCTTGGAGTATACTTTACCCTCGGTGACGTAGTGCCCCTCGTGGCCGAGGTCGCCGCTGGCCAGGGGTTTGCCGTCCCGGCCGTAGATAATACCGTCGTTGATGTACGTAGAATCGGGCAGCAGAGCGACCTGCTCGGCAGGCTTGCCGTCGTTGCGGCAAACGATTCCACCCACGATGTAATTCCCGTCAGCGCCGAACGAGCCCTGAGTCAATGGTCTCTCGTCCCGGGCGAATACCAGGCCGTCCTTCACGTAGGTCCCGTCTGCCCCCAGCTTGCTGTGCTGCAGGGGCTTGCCATTTTTAGACACGATCACGCCGTCCTTGACGAGCGTGTAGTCCGGACCAAGCGCGCATCCATTCAACAGCTTGCCATCCGGACCGTACAAAAGGCCGTTCTTTATGGAGCTTCCGTCGGTACCCAGAACTTCTTGGTTCGCGGCCTTGGAGTCTTTGCCAGTGATGACGCCGTTGGCAATGTGCATGCCTTGGACACCAAAGTCTGCCTTCTTGATGGGCTTGCCATCCTTGGAGCAAACCTTACCGTCGATCACTCGACTGCCTTCCGGGCCCAAGCTGCTCTGGTCGAGTGGTTTGCCGTCTCTGGTGAAGATAAGGCCACCGATTATCCGGGCACCGTCGGGCAGCGGTAAAACGCGATGGTCAACGTCGGGCTGCTCCGTGCCGGGAATCACGACACCAGGCTTAATTTCAGCAGCCTGGCCCTTGGCCTCGCTCACGATAAGGCTCTTGGAGGCGTTCTTTGAATCTTTTGCGGGGGACGTTGTTGGCGGCGCTGGCGGCTGAGTCAGCGGCTTGGACACAGGAGCCGGAGTGGCTGCTGGCGCGCTACCACCCTGGCCGAGACCCTTTTGTTGTTCTTTCAGTCCCGCGGACTCGACGTAATTTATTCCCGGCGTTTTGATGCCCATGGGGGCGAGCACTACCTTTTCCTCCACCTCTTTTTGCCTTCGTTTCTCGGCCTGCTCTTCCAACTTCTTGCTCTCACCGGGCGCGTAACTGAATGCAAGTCCCGTGGCTTTTTTGCCAGGCGAGGCCGGTGACTGCGCGTCTTGCGAGGGCTGCGACGCCGATTTGTTGTCTCCCTCGTACGTGAAACCACGTGGCGGCACCACTCGCCTCTTGTTCGGCGAGTGTTCACGCTCCTCGTACTCATAGGCCTTGGTGAAGGCTGGCGTGCTGGCAGTCGACTTTTCTGTGTCGGTCTTCTCGTCGGGGGTCTTTGCTTTCTCGCTGGCGGACAGGTTGCTGGTCTCGAGGTCGCTTGACTTGTCCTTCGAGGCGTTGGAGTCGTCCAGTTCATTGGGCTTGTCCGACTTCTTCTTTTTGTCGCTGCTCCTGTCGTGCTTAATGAACAGTTTGCCCAGACCACTGATTGGACTCTTTTCACCAAAATAAAATTGAAACAAACAAAAAAAAAACGAGAAAAATTCTCGATGTAACGTGGAAATAAAAACTCAAAATGGGCGTGTGTCACTGGAGGTGCGCTCATTGAGAGGGTTATCCTTACTCTTCAAATTGTGCACTGGTAGTTTTTATGCTTAAGAAAAAAAAAAAAAAAAGCTTCGATGGGGTCAATATTAGTGAGGGCTAGAGGTTCGGAGAGACTTTAGAGACTACAGGGAACAGGAGTGCTGATGTTGTTACTTTTTTTTTTTTTTTCTACTAAACAAGACGTGTGTTAGTCGGTGCGTCTTCTCCCACTCCGATGCAAACAGTGAGATTGTATTGTTAGTTTTTCTGCATTCAGGATTGGCCTACGGTTACTCAAAGCTGCCGCTGATGATACTCCAGATCCTCACGACAAGGAACACTTACCTTAATTTTCTTCTCCTTCTCGGACTTTTCGGCCTTGCTGGGAGTCTCGACGGTTTTTTTATCTTTCTTTTTAGCCTCGGACTTTTTAACCGGCGACTTTTCGTCAATGATCTCGAGCTGCGAGCTCTCGCTCATCGGAGCCGATTTGTTGAGATCGTTATGGTTTTCCTTCTCGCTTTCGTTTTCAATGTTTTTCTTCTTCTTCTTCTTTGAGAGATCACCGAGCGGTAGGACCGCGATCCCTCCGATCAGTTTCTACAACGATACAACACATATTTCACAGTGACACACAACATGCAGCGGTAAGCGGAACTACTACACACTATGAAGTTTCGGCTTTTTTTTTTAATCATCCTCTTCTCGTCCGAGAACAATGGATATTCTTTTACACAAAGATTGACTTGGGCACATTACAGAAGTTTAACAAAGACAAGTGCTCACCAATGCCGTGCTCCCGCATGCAAAAACCATAATATAAACTGACTAGAACAGTTGAGATAGTTCATGACGCTAAAGTGTTCAAATCAATACACAACATTCACCAGAAAAAAAAAATAGAATAACACGCATTTGTGCAGTAAACCATCTAAAAATAGTATTTTTTACGACACAATGAAATGTAAGGAACGAAAATTAAATTTGTCGTTAAATACGTTCAACTGCACAATTTTCAGTACTATACACATAGAAATTCAATTTCAATTAATTTTAGACAAAAAAAAATTTCTAAAGAACATGCATTGTTAGAGCGAATATTATCTAATGAAGACAAAACACCAAATGATTTGTTAAAAACACCACTGACTAATAGGTACAGATGTTAATTTGATTACGAGGTGATGAAATTAGTGCACATGATGTGAAAAAATGCTTTTAGTGATTCGTGTTTTTAGTAGTGATCTATACCTTGCCGCCGGCGTCATAGTCTCCCTCCAGGCTACTCGCGCTGCTGGCCGACGTAGTTCCGGCGCTCGTTTTTCGAGCGAGCTATTAGGTGTTAGTTATAATATGTGTCAGTTAGTTAATAATGAAAAAAAGCCCTACAGATTGCACAGGCAAAATCAATCAAACATTTGTAAAATATCGTGCAATGGATGTTTCATTTTTTCAATGATCCAATAATCACTTGAAACACAATATTTCTTCAATAAGAAGCTTGTAAAGTGAGGGTAAAATAATATTAAACCATGAAAAAGTGCAAGTACGTGGGTTAACAAACTGAAAATGATAAATAATTTAAATTGAAAATTAGGTTTTCCTTTTTTAATGACCATGATTTCGTCATTCCACATCTGCGATTAAAATCTATAGAGCTTGTAATTTAATGATTAATGAGTCGAGTGATTTGCATCCCCATTCACAAAAAAATTATGATAGGTCTGGTCAAATGGAAAAAAAAAAAAAATCTTGGTGTTGGGTTCAAACACTACTGAATGCATAATCGACGATAACAACAACAACAACAACGTCTCGTTTAATCAAGAATAATGAAAAATAATGTCGTCTCTCAAACCCTACCATCATCAACAACATATAAGTATCTTTGAAACTTTGAAACATAACATATATAATGAACAGTAAGTCTCGACCAAGACGCAAAAAATTTGTCATCGAGTTGGGGAAAAAGAAAACCAACAATACCTTTTCTTTCTGCGTTTTAATCGGACTCGGTCGCTGATCAATGTGCTCCATCGCGGGCAACGTTTCCGGCTCGTAGCTACGGTTGTTCAGGGTGTGCCGCTTGCTCGGCTCCTCGTTGTAAGACTCGAGATTCTTTTGCGCACCTAGGGCTGAAAGCATAGGTTGTGACGAGCCTGTTTCCATGTTAATGCGACAGTTTCAACCGCCAATCAGATCCACGTGCAACATTAAAATACGAGGCCTGTTTGTTTTGTTGGCTGGCACACGTTGTACTTACTGTCCATGCTTCGAGAGGTGATTCGTCGTCCGCTGAGGAATCGCTCAAACTTGGGCGGTTGTCTCTCGATGGTCGTCTTCTTTGTCTCGTGCAGCGTTCGGCCGGAGTAACGGAAGCTCGAGCCCAAGTTCGGGATCAAACTACTCTTCTTGGCAGGCTCAGGACTCATGAGTCTGGAAGAACAAGTGATAAACGTGACGATGCAAAATCGAGCAAGGGCGAGAGCACGTGACAAACGAATGACCGACCTGAAGAAAGTGTGGTGCTCGACGCAAGTTTTCCAAAGCCTCTTGGCCGCTCTGTGGTTGGCCAATTTGAAGCCAATGGTGGATTCAAACTGCTCAAAGTCCCCGGGTCGGATTTTGATGTAAAAATTGTGCCTCCTGAACGAGATCTTGAGAATCTTGGGCCACGCGAATCTGTTGATCCTCAACCTGTCCCTGTAAACCGACAAGCCGGTCGAGCAGACGCCGAGCATGATGTCGACGCCCTCGGAGTCTTTCGCGTTGTGAATGTCCACCCCGTACATCGCCAATTTCTTTGCATTCTCGAGGTAATGCAGCTCGGCTTCAGCGGGTGTCTGACCTCTGAAACGAGACAAACGGTGTTTCAACCAACCAAAGCAACCAACAACGACACAATTGTAACAAGACGAACTTGTGCGTTTTGTGAAGATCCATGACCTTGTCGACCAGTGCCTGGGTCTGGGTTTGAGGGGGCGCGAACTTAAAATCCGCCAAGTAGTTGGGCCCGTGCTCGTTGGTATCGTAATCGCCCAGTTCCGATTGGACCAAGTAGGAGCCGAGCAGAGCGTGCGTGACGAAGGTGCACGGCAATCGGCCCGTCACTATGTCGTTCTTGATTTGCAGGCACAGCTGATAGCGCGTTATATCCTCTTGGAGCTGGGCGGGATCCGGGGGGTAAAATTTCACCTCGAACTTGAAGTTCCACGGCTCGTCTGTCACAATGTACGCACGGTCGTGAATACACGATGGACAAAAACAATGGGCAGGGGGGGGGGAGGGCGAGAAGAAAAAAAGAGAAAGAAAAAAAAAACACTCACTTCTCAGGAACTTTGAGATCTTCTTTTCCAAATCGAGCCAGTTCCGCGCGTAGTGCTTGTTCTCGTAGATCAGCCCAAAGTAGTCCTTCTCCGCGAGATTGATGCTCTGGCAAACGCTGTTGAACAGATCGCGGCCCTTTGCCCTTCTCTGCGTCGCGCATAAAAAAAGAAAAAAGAAAAGAAAACACGTGAGCAATGAGTCACAACGACGAGGTGTGTCGCGAGAGAGGGGGAGATGGGGGTTTTTACCTCGATGCTAAAGTCTCTCTGGCTGCCGTCCAACAGGGTGATCCTGGCGATGGCCATTTTGTCCTTTCTGGGTGGCATCTTGACCGGCGAGCCCTTGGTACCGTTCTCGGTCGCCGTTTCCGTCGGCTCGACGCTCGCCTTTCGTTCCTCCGGCATATTTTCGACTCTCAACTGCACAACACAACAAGAGGGTTTATTTTGCATTGGGTATACAACATCTCTCCTGCATTGTTGTTCATTTGATAATTTTACTAAAAAAGAAACATGTATCACCTATACACTCGTGCTCTTTCGTAAATATAATGTACCGATAAACCACATAAATTGCCACCGCGATGCTCATTCGTATATAATACATGTACCATTTCTACATGAAAAAAAAAAAAAAAAAAAAAAAAAGGGTTGAAATGTTGTATTAAATGCTATACAATGAAAATCGTCACAATGAGCTCAAGGTATACCCCAAGACACTGTCCCCCTGAATAATCGATGGAGAGAGAGAAAAAAAAAAAAAAAGGGTCAAGCAACTTTTGCCTCGACTTTTGCTTCCCCCCCTTTGCTTGCTTTGAGGCTCCATGTATGTATACCTATACGATACAGCTTACACATAAAACTTAATCGAAGAAGAAGAAATACAATGACCGTAAAATGCGCGACGCGCTGATGTCGCGCACAACAATTATTTTTCCTGTCCCTTAATAGAGTACACGTGTACCATGTCTATATAATTACAGACCAAAGGGGACGAGGGGCAAGAGAACGAGGCATCCTGCCGGAGCGACTTTGAGAACCGCGAGCATCAAGTATCGTGATCTTTTGGTAAAAGGTGGAGGAGGAAAACGGGGAAGAACCGATGGGACAACAGTACACGGGGAGGCCTCATATATAATATGTATTATGGCGATAAGCAACGCGTTACGATTTTCTTGCCCCCCCCCCCCCGAACGCGTGCGATCTTTTTTTTTTCCCGAGTGTATACTTAGACGGACGAAACAATTAATCGTCAAATGAATAATGGTATAGATTTTTATGGCACGAAAAGAAGAATTCGCGGAGGTACGTGAGATTGCATTTTTCGCGGCGAACAACGGGGGGTTGAAATACCTTGCGCTATCACGGGCGAGCAACTCGCGACAGCGGGAAGAAAAAAAACGTATTATGCAAGGCTAAAATAAAACAATGGTGTACGTACACGATGTGCATGGGGTAGCTCTTACGCGATGGTAAGAAGAAAAAAAAAAAAAAAGCTTTTTTTTTGTTTCTCAGACTACATAATGTATAACAACAGTAGCGCGGATGAGGGATACGCGTAAGTAATGCACGTAAAAGAGGAGGAGGCGGCGAAGAACTTGCGCGACCGTATAGAGCATGTCTATGTAGCGCGCACACAGAGAGAGAGAGAGAGAGAGATAGGGAGCGTGCGAAAATAATCAATATTTTCTACGCGCGCCTTTGTGCGCCTCTCTCTCTCTCTCTTTCTCTCCCTTCCTAGTTTCCTACTCCGGCAGCAGTATAATAATAATATGTAGTGGTAAGTATTATTATATATACAACATGCAACGATAGTGTTGCGGTACAGCAAAATCGGTTGGACATCTGTGTATTGTACCATACATATTATACAACTCGCGACGATGTACATATATTTTTACTCTGAGTATATTTTTTTTGTTTTTTGCACGAGTTTTTGTAAAAACCTGCCTAATAAAAGTATAGTATATATTTAGCTCACGGTCTATACTTGAGAAAAGCAAAAACGTATGGTCGGCGGGTCGACGGCTCCTTCCCTTTGTATACAGCTTGTATTTAGTAAACCAATCGTCTATAGGTATACGTATCTCGTGAGTTGTACAAACATGTAATATACCTATATATATAAGAGCTGCAGCGGCGTTCATTCATCCTTCACCGCACGCACCAAAGCAGTTTTACTCTTGGGGCTTTATCACGACTTTCTATATCTCGCAAAAGTCAGTATTTTTTTTCGATAATTTACATAAAATGATGGTTGTGCGCACGCGCAGTATAAGAATTATCGAAAAAAATACTGACTTTTGCGAGATACAGAAAGTCGTGATAGAGCCCTTGGTACTCTTGCGTTCGCGGGCTTTTAAGCGAATAAAAATTTTCTTTTCTCACCCTCCATGTACACATACGTATACGTAGTTTTTAATGTAATACATCACAGACACATATACGCATATATACATATGTGGGTGGGTGTGTATTTCACGCAATTTGAATGTATATTAACATATAAAGAGCTCGCTGTACCCGGTATAAAATTTGGACTCGCGAAATGAGAAAGTTTCAATCATTGGTATACACGATACTTTGTACGCGATAAATACAACTACCATCAGCTATTGTTTGACACTGTGTATATTTTGTGTGTGTTGCACGTGCACACAACATATCGAAGATCGGTTGCGGTAAAATCAAACGCAGCGCGATCTCGCCGGGTTGTGGAAAGCGCTTCGTGAATTTTTGCGAGCAAAATAAAAGAACATTTATGCGCTTTTACACGGAACGGATAAATGCGTGTACACGGATGTACCACCCAAAATATAGAGCCAATCGGAGAAAAGAATCGCACACAGGGTGCCAATATGTGCGGAGTTTATTTTTTTTTTTTTCAAACTTTGCAAAACCAGAGAGAAACCGCAGCTCTATGTGGAATACACTATGCGCGGCGGCTCGACTTTGAATCGTTAAGATATACACGGGTAAGCGCCAACTGCATAAGTACAGCCGGTGGTTGAATGGGGAAACTTTTTGCTCGCGCCGCCGCTCCTATTATCTCTTCGTCGTCTCTCTTTCTCTTGTATAAGTAGCCATAGTGAGTCTTTAGTCACACTTTCGCGAGCCAAGTTGGAACACATCGATGTGTCACAAGATTGGACAAACTTTTTGCCGATGCTGCTTCGAGGGCGATGCTATGTATGATGATGGAGAAAAAAAAAAAAAAAAAAAAAAGGAAATGATGGAGAAAAAAAAAAAAAAAAAAAAAAAACGCGAAGCAAATTATTCCAACTGAAAGATTCATCATCATGCATGCACGCGTACAGGTGGTGGAAGAAGAAAAAGGCAATCAAGTATCAAGGGAAAGCTTGGGAGCTTCGAAACTTGCTGTCAATTGCGAAAGGAGTATACAAAAGTAAACAGCCACCGGGAAAGCAATCGTGCTTTTAGTTTATGCAACGAGCGAGTACATACCACCACCTAACAGAGGCGGCGAGATCGTTTTACAACAAAGGCACTCCTCCTCCTCTCAGCATCCCATCGCAAAGTGGATCACCCGCTTGCTCTCCTTCCCTCCCTTTTTTTTCCTTTTACGAGATAACAATTTTACCTTACGTAATGCTTTAAAAAAAAGGTGTTTTTTATTCCGTCTCTATATATATATATATATTACTATGTATGTACATAATGTGTGCATGTTTATTATCCACCATGTGCCGTATATGTATGGGTTATTCCACTTTCTTACTTTCCATGTTAAAGACTGAACATTTTTTTTTAACAAGTTCATTCAATTATTCAAAAATAGATTTCGTTTCATTTCCAAGTTCGGCAAAATATATGTACANCGCACCGCAACCATGACATATCATAATATCTACTTTAGTACGTAGTGCGGAAGAGCAAAGAGATGTGTGAATCGTAGGAGACGCTATGTGTGTGTGTACAATATATATATATATATATATTAAATTAGCATACATTCAATCAATAATCGAAGTTAAAGGGGAATGATGCACGTAAGTATAAGGTCGTAGTGTGGAGTATATATAATGAGAAAAATGAAATGAGGAAAAGAGGGAGGGAGAGGAGAAAAACGAGCTATCTCGGCTACTGGAGCAGAAAGAAAGAATCGCCTTGCAATAAGTTATACCTTAAGAGGAGGAGGGGAAAGACCGAGAGAGGCGCGATGAATCTACACTGGTGCAGGCAAATCGGTCCCTCTGGGAAAATTTTTTCACGGCAATAACACCAACACTCTACTCTTGAGCTCACTCTCTCACGCGTACCTACTTATATACTTACTTTACAACGTAGAAATATTGCGAAAGTCTCGTTGATTCGCGGTAAGCAAAACTTTTTGACGTATTTATACTAAAATTGTGTATTATTATTATTATTATTATTATTATTATTATTATTATTTTGCTTCATTTGACCTTATATTATTTGGTATTATTTGTGTATATAATACACCTCTGTGATTTCGTTTGAACGTTGCGTCATCATTACCGTAAAATTGTTTTTTGGTTGGGTAATATATATATATATACATATATTTTCGCGCAAAACAAAGAAGTGTATATTATATAAATACGTATTTCAAGAGCAATACACGGAGTCACACGTTTGTATATAAAGTAATGCACCGATTGCGAAAATAAGCGTAGGCACCAACAGTTACACTGCGATCTGGCCATTGTAAACCAGGCAAATGTTCTCCCAACAATCGATGAAAAATTAAAAATCCAAGTTGAATGTAAAAAAAAAAAAAAAAAAAAAAAAAAAAAAAAAAAAAAAAAAAAAAAAAAAAAAAAA
>NW_019379531.1:2098362-2143022 GCF_000648655.2 Copidosoma floridanum | reverse complement strand
TTTGTACATGTATATATATATATATATTAAATTAGCATACATTCAATCAATAATCGAAGTTAAAGGGGAATGATGCACGTAAGTATAAGGTCGTAGTGTGGAGTATATATAATGAGAAAAATGAAATGAGGAAAAGAGGGAGGGAGAGGAGAAAAACGAGCTATCTCGGCTACTGGAGCAGAAAGAAAGAATCGCCTTGCAATAAGTTATACCTTAAGAGGAGGAGGGGAAAGACCGAGAGAGGCGCGATGAATCTACACTGGTGCAGGCAAATCGGTCCCTCTGGGAAAATTTTTTCACGGCAATAACACCAACACTCTACTCTTGAGCTCACTCTCTCACGCGTACCTACTTATATACTTACTTTACAACGTAGAAATATTGCGAAAGTCTCGTTGATTCGCGGTAAGCAAAACTTTTTGACGTATTTATACTAAAATTGTGTATTATTATTATTATTATTATTATTATTATTATTATTATTTTGCTTCATTTGACCTTATATTATTTGGTATTATTTGTGTATATAATACACCTCTGTGATTTCGTTTGAACGTTGCGTCATCATTACCGTAAAATTGTTTTTTGGTTGGGTAATATATATATATATACATATATTTTCGCGCAAAACAAAGAAGTGTATATTATATAAATACGTATTTCAAGAGCAATACACGGAGTCACACGTTTGTATATAAAGTAATGCACCGATTGCGAAAATAAGCGTAGGCACCAACAGTTACACTGCGATCTGGCCATTGTAAACCAGGCAAATGTTCTCCCAACAATCGATGAAAAATTAAAAATCCAAGTTGAATGTAAAAAAAAAAAAAAAAAAAAAAAAGAGAGAAGAATTAAATTGAGCCCAAGCACACGCGTGCCCTCTATTTTTCTCTGTCGTGCGTACTTACACCGATGCACACGGTATAGCACCTCAACATTACGCAACGATCGAGACCTCGCCCCTTCGCTCTTTCTTTTATCCTCCTCCTCGTCGTCCCACTGCGACATAATATTAACCGAGGCGACAACCATACGCGGTACCTATATACATACACGTTATATGTATATGTCGTACAGCTACAGCAAGTAGTGTATATACAAAAATCACAAAAGGCATCAATTGCCAACGGGGAATAAAAAAAATCATCGTCGTGGTGGACACGGACTTGCAATACATGCCGAACCGAATCTCTCCTCCTCCTCCTCCTCCTCCTCGTGCATCATCCATACATCCAGTGATGGTCATTAACATTCCGATCTCGACACGCACACCTCGTGTATATACATATATATATATATGTGTGTGTGTGTGTGTGTGTGGGTAGGTATATGTATTTTTTCCTCCGCGATAATAGCCTACTCGCGTTTCTCCAGCATATTAAACTCGTACACGCGTGCGCGTGCAACACGCCACATTATTTTTATAAAACCGACTGGCATCAGCAGGATGAAGAAGAAAATATGATATTTTTCATGGTGTGCGAATAAGTTTTTTTTTTTTTTTTTTTTTTTTTTACACATGTACTGCAGGATGTACAGTTATTATTTCGTCCATCATCCACATCATCCACTGTAGCGTGTATTTATTATACCTATACTATTACCTCCAATCAGAGAATTTCGGTCGACTGAACTTTTTGATTCAATGTACTTGTAATGCGCTAGCAGCATATTATCAGGAAGAGCTTTTAAATGAGGTACAACCATGGATACGGTGTAATTCTGTTTGTACCGGGTCTATATTAATTTATACATGACTTAACAGTAGACTTTATCATCATCTATCTGGGCGGGTGCTCTTAATGACAACAAAAACAATATATGGTATAAATGATGATAAGCCCCTACGCTTGCGCTCGGACACCGATGGCGTGGCTCCGCCGACGCGCACGAAACAAGGTCGTTGCGCCTCTCTTTAACTGGGTCGCTCTCGTGTGCTCGTTTTTTTTTTTTTTTTTTTTTTTTTTTTTTTTTTTTTTTTCTCATGTGGCGTTATACGCTGTCGGAAGCGCGTGGAGCTGATCGGTAGCGGGAAATAATATAATCTCCTCCTTTTTCCTCTCTATCCAAGATGAGCAAAGAAAAAAAAAACAACAACTCAAAGTATCCGAGGCGGTAGAGGGTCACAAGCTCGTTTGCCAACACGCCACGGGGGCTATTTGAACTTGATCGCGGGGGATTATAAATATATAGTTACCAAAATACACGTAGGTACGATGATTAGCAACGTAGTTGAAGATGCATTCGTACGGTGGAAAAACAATCGAGAAATTGAGCAGCCAAACCTTTAGATATATTTTTCATTGAGCGCGCACTCGTACGAACATATTTAGCATCAGCTAGATCCATCAGAGCGCAATGCAAGAGAGAACAAGACGTTTCCTAGAGAGCGAGGAACTGAAACCAGGTTGTGTAAAGTTTCCTCCAGGAGTACTTGGTATAATTCTCCGGTTTTGCGGCAAAAGGCACGAACGCGGAGGAAAAAAAGAAAGAAAAAAAAAGGTACACACATCGAGGTAATTGACTGCGAAACGTATACCGTCAACGACCAATGTATGTATATATTACTATGATTATGATACGTACAAGTATAGACGTATAGTGGACGACGACAAAATGACTGTACACTATGGGTGTGCCGGGTACAGGGTAACAGGTGTTTCGCCGGATGCACTGTTATGTGTACTCCTAGCACATATTTGTAGAGTAGAATATATACTTTTGTCCCTCTTTTGTTGTTGATACTTTCCTCCTCCTCCTCCTCTTTGGGGTGTATACCTACTGCGACATGCACAAAAGCGACAATCGCATAATAACTACACCGCGAGACGGTTACACTCACATCGAAAGCTTATAATTATATCTATACTTTTTATCTCGCTTTTTATCGCGTTGTGTTTGAAAACGAAGCGTTTCCCAATTTGAGGGGGACGTAATCAAAAGCACAAGTGCACCAGCAATTAGATAAATAAAAAAATAAAAAAGAAACTCGCGATGGGCCAGCGCGCAGTGATAAGTGAAAGCACAAGGTCCCTCCGGACGCTTCTTCTTCTTCGTCAATGGAGATAATATTATATATTCGGCATTGGACGGCTGTCGTCACCGCCAGAAGAAGAAAAGAATCATCATCTAGTCATACAGCATATTTATATATACATATGATATATATAACCGTGCAATCGCGTAGTAGTGGTAATATAGATTGTGGACACGTAAAAGTTATACTAGACGAGGTGATGAGGTAATGTACCCGTTATGTAGGCACCCGCACACACGTACGTACTTTTATGACTGGGAAGACGACAACCTGCTCTCTCGTGTACAGTTTCTCGCTGGTACTTACTCCTCGCACCGCAACCATGACATATCATAATATCTACTTTAGTACGTAGTGCGGAAGAGCAAAGAGATGTGTGAATCGTAGGAGACGCTATGTGTGTGTGTACATTTGTATGAAAATAACGTGCTGCCGCGAAGATGGTTATACCTATTGTATATATGTATAGTGTTTCATTCGGAGAAAAGAGATGATTAATCGTGATTAATAGATTATGTATACAAAAAAAAAAGAGTTTTTAATTGATTCTGATTGGGTTCGATGTTCGATAATGGCGGCATAGTTTTTTTTCCACAAATGTCTCATTCGATTACGGAAAATATTCCAATTAGTTATTTCCGTATAAAGGGTTATAATTATCATCGATCGATTAATGCGGATTAATGCATGTATAGATAAATACATAGAATTCGGCTTCTGGCGTTTTTGATTATCTCTCCCGCGAACGAGCCGAAATACCGTATGATCCGAAAATCAATGTTATACCCAAGTGGTAGATATAGGTGTATGGTAGAGTGGGAACGATAAAACTCGTTAAATGTATGTATCATTTGGTACGACTGTTACTGTAACATCATTTGTATGAATACAGAAGATTATAAGTGCTCACTGTTGAATCGTGATAAAAGTATGCTCCAATTACTTGTATTTTACCTTGTGTGATTTTGAAAGTATGGCTACTCCATGGAGGTGCTTTCACCAGTGCAAAAAGTGTAAATTTGGTCAACGAAAATAATTTTTAAGCCGAAAAGTTTGGTCCGAGTAATTTAAATTGTAACAAAGTTTGTAGCATTTGACATTTTTGCCGGACAAAATGTTTTAAATAAACAAATTTGCAGACTTCATTTGACGCTGATTTTTTATAAGTTTAGAAAGTTTGTAAACTTTCAGGTGCGGTGACGAATGTAGTATATAAGAGTGATATTATACTTTGTTTTATAATATTGTTAAGCATTATTTTGTATTTTACTTTAATGTAAAGAAAAAAAATTAAAATCACGTACAGCGCTTAACAAAAAATTTATCCATCGAGATAATACTATCTTTTCATTTAGTGTAAATTGTTGAAAAAATAAATTACTTTTAGACGTGTTTGCTTAAAGGTGGGTTTTGCCGATATCATCATCCTTCTACCGCGATGTGTCATGACAAATACACCGATATATATGCTAGGTATAAAAAAAATCATTATTTGCACTGCAGATACCTTTACACACGCACCGAATGGATGCAGCACTGATTTGGCTCTACAACCTATAGCATGAATCAACCCTGGGTTGATCGGTGAATTGAAAATTTAAAATCACAATATGCCTTCTTGGTTACTTATCGCAACAGTTGATCGCCGAGTAAACCTGTAAGTATACATCACCCCGGAAAACCTCTCAAACGCCGCGCGAGGCCAGCCGAATGAATAAATTCAACCAAACGGAGAAAGGGAAAGTCTTGTCGCACAATGTTAATGGTATAAATATAAGTATAACAAGCATCACCCAACACACACCCAAAGCACGCACGCACCATAAGAAGAAAAGGAATTAATAAGGATGCAGACGATAAAAATTCACGCGTACGCGACAGTAAGCAAGATAGGTATATGGAAGTACACGGAGAAGCACACGGCCCACTGGATTTGCATTAATTTTTTTTTTTTTTTTTTCACCAGAAAGTCAATGACTCGAGCGAGGGGCTCTAGAAGGGCTTTCAGACGCGTTTTGGAATTTTTAATGGCCGGGGTTGTGCAGGCGCGCCAAAAAAAGGGGCTGTCTTTTGTTGCTTCGTCCTCCGTACAAAAGACAGAGAAGGTGCATCCTGGAGGACATGTTGTAAAAAAATTTTTTCTCTTCAAACTTTACGCTTAATTACTTTTCATGACGTAATTATATTTAAATAGAGAGTGATTAAGCTGAGCTTGGTAATCGACCAATTCGTTCGAAACTACTCGAGCGATTAAATAATTCTTTAAATTCTAATCAAATTTTTTAAGGTCAATTTTTAAAATCTACATATTTTATTAGCAGTGACTAATAGCTCGGGCACTTGGCCGAAAATACATACGAGACGACGCAGACGTACATCGTGACATTTGAATCGAGTTATCAATATGTTAAACATTGATCGGAACTATGAGGACATGAGAATTTTGACATACACGTGGTTGGATCAAGAGTCATAAATTTTAAGGTTCCAAATCACATTTTCAGGTAAAAATAAAAATGACTCGGAAAACTTACACTCTGCTTCGATAACTAAAGTCAACGTGTCACGAGGGATTTCTTTTTAAATATTCCACGTGTGCAATCGATATTCAGTATAATATTTTTGAAAAAGTGAAATTTTTTTTTTTTAATTGCTTTAACGACTACTAGTTCACATAAATTTTTTAAAACAAATACTCACGTAACAGTGATGACAAGTACATACCCACAATGTATCCACACGCGCGCGACGTTTGATATACTCTCTGGTGTGTCGAGTTAAAGGGGCTGATGATTGTTGACGACGACGAGGCCTCACCCGATCCCGTTTCAAGTTCTTATACGCCCACACCCGCTGATGCTCGCTGCACGGAGTACAGTTCTTAAAGACCCTCTCGTATGGGTATTATTTACACGATGGAACGCCTCTCTTTGTATATTAAGAAACCATTTCACCGTACGCGAGCGCGCACATATACGCTTTCGAGACTTTGACGTAGTAAACGACGTGTGTGCACCTATACGCGACTAATGAGGAATTTGTGCGACATCAGCCTCTGCGGAGTATGTTGGTCTCTTTGGCCCGAGTGCGTCTCTCCCCCGCTCTTTTTTTTTCTTTTTTTTTTTTTTTTTTGAGCTCATACGCGCATGTATGTACGTGTTACTCCGAGTCCTTTTTTACAAATGAACGTTAATTTCATCACCGCAGCTTTGAATTTTTCGCTACTACTTAATAACAATAGTTGTGTTAAGCTTTGAGATATTATTGTTTTATCATACGTTTAAAATTAGACAATATACATTGTAATCTATAGTTATATCTTTTATTATGATATTGTCGAGACAGATGGTAAAACAGAGTTGTAACAATTTTGCGGTTCGCTGAATCACCCGGGTATGTAGCTACAATTATTGTTACCGAATTGTGTGCGCATCCATATAAATACACCTTATGTATACACACAAATATATTTTTATACAAAGTCGATAGTTGTTTTAATTATAAAATTTTGTAGCTTATGGCTTTCGGGAAGATACACTTTACTGAAGTATAACCAACGCAAAAACTTTTTGTAAATTGATAATTGATAATACGCCTGCAGGTGTGAGAGTTTGGAGGTGCGTTTATCCGTGTACACGTATCTACTTCCAATATCAAACTTTTCGCGATGTGCACTCTGTTCTCCCCCCCCCCCCCGAAGAATAAATCGTAGCAAATCGCACTCGGGTTACTTATACCCGTCAAACGCCAAACTACATCCAATTTACGAGTGATATCAACCTTAAAACTCGACGACTGCGTAAAATCAAGCACACATAGCACCAACAGCAGACGGAGCACGCGAATCGAGCGGGAAGCATCAGGTAAATTGAAAAGCTTTATCGGTTATCGCGCGTATCGTTTTCCGATACTTTTTTTTCCACATATCACGCATATAATATATGTATACATGCGTATGTGCCGAAATCTAATAATAATAATAATAAAAAAAAAAAAAAGATCTCTTAGACTTTTCAGTCCCATATTCTAGGGCTACATGTAGTCGATTTATTCAGCCCGGTGTGGCTTGTCCGGTTGATCCCCGGAGCATAAAATATGCTTAGAAAAAAAAAAGAAAAAAAAAAAACAACTTTAATTTTTCAGTACTGGAACAGTAGAATTCACGAAGAATTACAAGAATGCTCGTAGAATTACAATTTATACAAGTATTATTCTAGTGTCATATAAACATGCAGCACACGGGGGGGGTGAGATTAGGGGGGGGGGGTGAGATTATACTCCGCGTAACTATACGTGTACGACATCGTGCACGAAGCGCCGGTATATATTGACGCCGTATACTCGACAGCAGAGCGCCAGACGTCTGCAACATATACACGTATAGCTTGCCTGTACACCACGATATCAGCACGTGCAAGAGTATAACGTATTATACACAAGGATCGGAAGGCAGAAAGAACGAGCGAACGAATGGATGGATGAATGAATGAACCTCGCAGAGTCGCAATCGGTCTGCCAAACGATTGAACGTGCCACTTGATCCGTATACTGTACAGAATATAATATCATGTAAGTCGAGATGTAAGTCGATGTAAGTGTAAGAGAATAGGAAAAAAAAGACGCGGGGAGAAGGGTTGCATCGACAGAACGCGTTCACCTGGCAATTAATTGTAATACGAGTGTTGGTTCGGGCGGCATGAATTTCCTACAGCACACACACGAAAATGATATAGAATTGAGGAAAAGTGTGGAAAGCAGGCTCGTGCGGGTAAGGTGCTCGAGGGGAAGAAATAATGAAATCGGAATCCGGAAGCCAGAGTCGCGCCGTATACCTACTTGTACATGTCATGGAGGTAAATAAAGGAGAAAGAAAATGAAAACGGACCGAGCACTTTTGTTTAATCGATAAGATCGGCTCCAGACGCTTTTACCTCTCTCTGTTTTCCACAGTGGGGAGCCCCTTCCCTCCTCCATCTCTTCGCCGATCGATTGTCGCGAGCTACTGCCGCTGCAAGACGAGATTTATCGTCGCTGGGCTTTTCATGCGAGCATATCGCGGGGCATGGGTTTACAGTGGCCGTATACCGGTTCTTTTGTCGTTGTGTTGGTTTTCCTTTTTTTTCCCCCCCTTTGCCACCCTCCCTTTTTTTTCCTCTTAATAACTTCGTCTGGATCGCCAGCTCCGCAGTGGCGATTAAATTTCCCCACACCCGGATCTCTTTCGAAGAGAGAAAGACAGCAATCTCGAGATTGCGAGGCTATTGTTTGGATCAATTTGGCGACGGAAGTGAGCTGTTGCTTCCGTGTTGTGTGATGGGAACGACAAATATTTTCAGCCCAAAAATACCACCAGCTCCCTCGATTGGATAGGATAAAAGTTTTTTTCCATCCAAATACCACGCGATTATTTACACCATCGGAATGATAACCATATATATATATATAAATATTCTGTTGATTACGGAGCACCCTGGCACTTGTTCCGTAATACATTGTAACTATTGATTACATATGTAATAAAAATGTGCCCTTGACTCTCGTCAGAGCTGCAGTCATCGATGCTCGCGACGGTACGAAAGACGCGGAAGCACGTGTAGATACGTTAAGTCGGTTAAGTAAGTGTAGCACACATCATGCAGAAGAGAGAGCAAGTGCGAGCGAAGAAAGGCGGTGGCTTGTGGAAGAGTACCTATATTTTATACCCATTGTACGCGATCACGTGCATTTGCGGACCTAACGAAGCGAAGCCGTGTGTGCAATGGAGCTGCAAGTACAATCCATCAGCTCTCTTTCACGCAAACAACAAATGTATATATACAACAAATGTGTATATATATATATATATATATATATATATATATATATATGTATGTGTGTAGATGCGCAAATGTGTGCACAAACTGGTAGACGCAAAATCAAACGGTGCGCGTCGCGTCGTTTCATTAACGAGTGGCTAGTACGGCGCACCTCCTGTATGTATAATACACGCACATACATCAGAATATAAGAGAGAGCGCCAAGTGTCCGTGAAAGCTCTCGCGACAAAAGAAGCAAAGGGGGGTTGACTGCTCGCGCGTCGCGTGTATACTTTGCTCGACGCCACGAGGCTTTTGACGCCCGGCCTCGTACACGCGAGCGATGCGGTGATCAAAGTTGAGGGGGTGTATAAAAGGATAGGGGAGTCGGAGAGCTCGAGCATTAAAAATCACTCGCTCTCTTCTACCCAGTCGTCTTTGCAGATTTTTTTTCTTTCTTTTTTTTCAATTCCACTCTACATGGGACTCTACGCCCTCCGTCGCCCTCGTGTATGGTATAAGCACCACAACGGTCGAAGTTTGGTTTTCCTCCTGATGCTGCTAGTGCGGTACCAAAGCTGGCGGAGGAGAGCCTTTGTCCCCACGGAGCGGCGATTGCGGGTGTCTGGAAAGGTGAGGCTGCTGCCGGGGGGGGAAGCTTTTGTATGAATTAGATCTGGAAATTGCCGGCGGAGCTTGCAAGCTCGGCGAGTCTTTTTTTCAGTCTTTTCAAAGAGACCGAGGAATCGTTTTTTCAAGACCGCGAGTGTAACATTTAATTGCGAAAAATCGAGCTCGCGAAAACAAATGGGAAATAATAATAATGATAAACAAAGGATAAAATACATTGCGCGTATAAGTCCATTATCCGCGGTATCAATCCAACACCCGTGTCTCGAGAAAAAAAAAAAAGGAGAGGGAAAGTGAAACCCCAACCAAACTAAACTTTGCACGCGATCGATTTTTCTCGCTAAAAATAGAGCCGAGAGGAGGAGAGCTCTCACTCGGTTCCGCCAACCAGAGCTCCAAGCGACTGTTGTAAAAAACAGCAACAAAAAAAATCAGAATCTAAATTAAAAAATTACATGCACGCGAATAATTAAAAAAAAAAGAAGAAGAAGCAACTCTCGACATCTCTTTTTTTCGCACGTGTTTTTGCACGCATGAACAACGCCGTGGATACAATATATGCGCATAAGCAACCATGTGTTATTTATACATGTGACTCACATTCATACGTAATACTCTGCGAGCACACGCAAGCTGCGATACGCGACTAGGTCACCCACTGCTTACGCGTAGTATTACGAATATAGACACTAATATCGATGAATTGTTATACATTTCATGCACACTTATCACGTACGCGTGTATATCTGTATATGCAGCTCTGTAATAACAAAGCATCGAACTATATAGTACATACGTATACATCTGCGGAGGCATAATTTACAATAATTTCGTGCCGAGTGGGCGTGACGCGTACACTACTTAAACTGAATATGTATATATGGTCGCAAGACACAGTATTCGTTGGTTGGTTTGCAGAAAGAACAAACACACGTACACAACAGCACTATAACCCTCGACGCTAGTACTTCCGGTGCGTATATCTTTACGTGTAGCGCGCACAGGTGTTTTTCCTTTTGTTTTAATTAGTTTTTTTTTTTTTTTTTTTTTCTCCCTCAACAAACTAAATCGATCAAGTAGCACATTAGAGAGCTGGTGTAGGTGAGAATTTCTCTCCGTTACTTTGGGCATCGTAAATAAACGACGATGGTGGCAGTTTATTTACGCCAACGCCGGTGATGGTGGAGCTATACGCTATACTACGACGACGACGACGCTTAGCTCGTCGCAACTATTTAGGCTATATGATTGAAATTAATTTGGTTGATTGCTCGATGCTGTCGCCATAACGAGCCACTTTTGTGCTTACGTTTTCGAAGCACAGCCGAATAAGTATATATTTATAGGTGAAGGCTTGCACAAAGGGCAAAACGTTACGCCTCGCGTTACGCATAATTTGTAATAAAAGAAGATGACTTAAAAATGTATTTTTATCGATAACGCGACTTGGTCCAGAAATATGTATTTTAGTACTGAGAGTCTTTTTTTTCTTCTCAAGCTTGGCTTTTTTTTATTTTTGAAACTAAATTCAACCCCTTCGACTTTGACTCCATTTTTTTTCAAAATTTATTTATGTATAGCTTGGATTTAATAACAAGTAAAACTATGCCGACACTCTGTGAGAGGCAACACCTCTAGTGGCCGCGTCATTGTTAAACAATCAAAATGTATCAAAATCGGACCATTACGAAAATATTTTTACAAGACGATCGCACGGTTTATTCACAAGATGCGAGATGAGTGGAGCTCGAACATTAAATTGATCCACATTTTTTGATCATTATTGTATCCATAGACGAAATTGTTATTTTTAGTATTTCATCAATAAAACTCAGAAACATACATTGCAGCACTACTAATGTCGATCCCAAAACAAGCAAAAGCTGATCCTATACAAAACAGGGTCTCAGTACTAAAGGTCTAGTCTTTACTGGCAATGACAACAACGAACAAATTTTCATTTCGAAAAGCGAACGAAAATAAAAATGAAACTTGCTCGATAATTTTTTCCACTCCGGGAGCTACGAAATATCGCGCGAACATAAATTCAAGCAAATCGTCGTTTGGCCGGTATAGCGGCACACGTGCCCACACGTTATCTTCATCGGCCTTAATTATCTTGAAAAGAAAAGACTCATTGTGCTTTGCGGCTGTGGGTGTACTACGGGAGTCACTAAAATTCCAATTACCCCATAGAAGAACTGGTAAAAGTAAAGGTTTGCCAGCTCAGCCGTTTTAGCGACCGCACCGGGGGCAGACGCACGTAATTTGCAAACAGTAAAACCGGCCACCACCCCTTCGCCCTCTTTTTCTCCCCTATCTATGGTGAGATCGTAACCATAGCCCGACTGCACTGGCAACCTATACCCACTACGTCGCTCGATGCTCTTGATATACGAAACCTCGCAGTTTTCCTACCACGTTTCTGTTGTGCACGGTGAACTTATAAACAATCCATAGAGAAAGAGAGGGGTCGGGGACAAAGGGTCGAAACCGCAGGTGGCAGTAGTTGCAACCAAGCGCCATCGATTTTTTTTTTCTTATTGTTTCACGTTACGCGTACAAATTATTATCGCTGCAGCTGTACTTTTTCGAAAAACCTTTCATGTATACCTGTATACGCGTGTCAATCCTTATTTGCTCGCTTATTTGTCACATTTTGCTTACTTTATTTTATTTTTACTTTTACAGTTTCCACTTCCTCTTTGAGGTTGAATTTTTTTTTTTTTCAAGTTAGCTCTAAATGACTCGGGCAATTAAGTTTAACGAGAACTCGTCTGGTGGAAAATTTTTAATATGTATTCTTATGTATAAATAATGCATGGCTTGGAATCAATCCAACACGCGGAGGCCGGTGTAGTATGATTTTCACGAGAGAAACATTGTAATGTGTTTATTTTTCTTGTTTTTAATAATTTATTCATAAATTATACGTATGCATATATATTTGTAGAATTACATGTGAAGCAACAAACTGCGGCAAATAGATACAATAAACGAAAAGCTAGCCCGACTGAATCATGGAACGATCGTTATCTCAAACATACAACACACTGTCGAAGTGGAGGACCATTAGGCCGAGATTTTCTCTCCTCGAAGGTAGGAATTTCCGTCGAGCGCACCAACCGATCTATTCTTTTTCTTCTCTCGCTTTCGAACTTTTCAAAAGAAAGGAAAAAGACGCGCAGTAAGTATCCACCACCACCACCACGGTGAGAGGGTGTGCAAATAAGCCGGAAGCGCGTGAGCTGGGCGCCACGGGTACAACCCCGTACAACCAAACGCACTCGGGGGTACAAACAATATAGGCTGTGGCTCGACAGCGCTCAATTAACTTCCATCGGGAGCAAGCCCCTTCGTCTCATTGCCCGATGCACGGCTCCACGGGAACAGTGCAAAGTGACGCACATTGTCCGGCACGCGCGAGCAGAGCGTACGGCAAAAAAAAAAAAAAAAAAAAACAACAACAACAACGAGCAAACGAAAAAAAAAGAGAGTGCTGAGGGACAGAGGGTTCGAGAAGGAGGAGAATTAACTCTCGGCTCTCGAGTGCAATGACGACGACGTCTCGGTGTCTCTCGGCCCTCCTTATATATATATATTGCCTCTCGTTCTCCGCTCGCCAGCAGAAAACTCAATTAAGCTCAGTTTCCTCGTGTAATATAACCCATCGTAACAACAACGGCGTCGTCGCCGTCTTCTCCTCGGGGGGAGGGAGAGTTGATTTCGCAGCTGATGGGACATGACACCGGCAAAGGAGGAGACGCGATTGAAGAAATTGTGATTTTTCCCACCTCGTACACTCTTAGCCGATCTCACAATATATTATGTCGGATTAACGCCATCAATTGCGCTATGGAATTATCGGAGGAGAGAACCGAGTCGACCACCGTCCAACGTTTTGCAAGGGAAAACGTCGGGGGGATAAGACCTTGAGACCAGCTTCTTTTCAATTTTCATCAAAGAGCGCGCGAGATTGAAAGCTCGATTGCATGTACACGTATACCTACAGCCGGTGCTAAAAATAGAGATTTCCGCGAATAAACGAGGAAAGCACGCGAGGAAGTGACAATCTTTTTCTTGGAGCTCGGTGTTCTTTCTTTTTCCGAGTCCCTTTACTTTCCGTAAAGAGTTGCTTTTTAATCATCGAGCAACTGAGGCTACACGTCGCCGATGCAAATTTAAAGGAAAACTACCGAGCCTGGCATTATCCTCGTAACCGGCTCCTAATGCGCATATAAACACCCGAGGTGATTCCTCGAAAAAGATAAGGTTTTTTTTTTTTTTTGTATCGCACGTAGTAATTGATCTCCACTCGTCACCTCCGAAGTTGCTTGCAGCAAAAGTTAGTCGAAAAATAATGTCTAGATCCAAAGTTACGTGCAATCAATCAAATGAAGATTGAATGTGATCAATTTTTCAATGAGGATTCGTAAATTCAAAGTGTACCGAAATGTCACACAAACTTTTTAGGGTAGCCACAATAACTATACTCTTGTTCATTACATTTTAAACGAGAAAAAAAAAACAAATTTCTAAACCGTACAAAAAATACTAAGTTACATTAGTCAATTTACATTTAATGAGGCTGGTGGTTTTCATGGAATTTTTCATATAGACACGTATAATATGTATAACACGATAGGGGAACCGCGTTGGCTATTGTTTCGCTTTTAAAGCGTGATTCCACGACTAGTCGGCCTGTGGATCCCGATAAGGCTGTGACTAAAAAAAGATACTCTTACAGTCTGGATTTTTTTTATTTTTTTTATTTAGCATGTCGGCGATCCTTATCTGACCTTCCTTTGTGTCATACTCAGGACGGACCGGACGCTCTCCAAGCCTACCGGGAGTAGTGAGCTTCGAGGGAGTGAGGAGACACCGATGGAACCGCTGCTGATAGGTCAGCCATCATTTGAGGCTCCTGGGGACTTTAGTCATGTACTTGTATATGTGTATATCGTGACGTATGTATATGCTAAATGATGCGTTTTCAAGCTCACGCCTTTCCCCATAAGCCTCAAATGGCGGACATTGACTCCTCATTACCTCGAAGCTCACTAACCGGGAGTAACGTAATATAACTAACCGGGAATATACGTAAGCTTTCGTGTACGTATATTTTCCAATTTCTCGCTTCTGACACAAAATATTAATTCATTGTTCAAACTGCACACACTCGAGATCGCACGTGATTTTTAAATTATTCATTGAGTGTAATGGAAGAATTATGCTGATGAACATTGAGCGCCGAAGTTTGAAAAATTATGATTATAAATCGCTCATTGTTCCGAATAACAAGATTGGGTGTACATTTGAAGCGCATATGTATAAAATTAACTCTTCTCCCGACGAGTTCGACAATGAATCATTTCACGAGATAAGCTATTTTCGATATTCTTCATCGATGAGCCATACTTATACGATACAGTGTTTAATTATTTATATAGTTTTGGACTTACACGGTATGAATAAATTTATCTTATTTTCTTACACAATGAATGACTAGGATATTGTGGGTTACGGATTTTGACGAAACAATGGAATATGTTACTTCAAGTAAGTACATTGAGAGAGAAAAATAATAAAAATTACAGAGACATTCCTAAAAAAATGAACATTTTGCGCAGTAAATCAGATGCAAGCTAGAAGAAAAGGAACAAATTGTTATTTTTAACGGTAAAGATTATTGTTTTAACAGTTGAAATTGTGGTTAGAACAATAAAAATTACTATGCTAGAACAATAAACCCGAATAAACCTTAAAAGGATTGGTTAAAAAATTTTACTTTCCCGCATAGAAATTTTTACCATTCGTTAAAACAATAATCTTTACCGTTAAAAATAATTCTTTTGTATTTTTTTTCCAGTTTGCATCAAATTTACCGTGCAGAATGGTAATTTTTGCTGGAATTTCACTATAATAATTTTTTTTTTTTTTTTCAGTGTACCTTTTCAGAGAAAAAAAAAGCTACAGAGCTCTCGTATTCAGAAGTTAAAGCCAGCAATTAAAATATATCGAACAAACTTACGGGGCTTGTATCTTGGCTGCACGTAACAAAAGCGAGAACAAAAGAATACGTATAGTAGCTAGGCCCAAACGAAAAACTTTTGTTGAAAAGTAACGAAAGTTTCAAGTGGAAAAATAGAGACATGTTTTACATATTTTGAAGCTTAACTTCAGTGTCTCATAACTTTTGAATGCAAGCACCAAATTACAAAAAAATGATCTCTTAGACTGCGATATTCTTTTTGTTTCGACATAAAGTAAGTAAAACCTAATCTAAATAAAAATGTCATTCACGCTCCAAACATCCTCCCTGTGCGACAAGTTAAGAAAAAAATCACAATTTTTTTATGCATCAAAAATCAAAGGAGCTTGAACAAATCCCTACGTCAAAGTAGTTGTAGATGTTACAATATGTTTTACATGACAATGTTAAATTTGGGGAAAGCCATTCCGTGCGCGCGTACAACTCGAAAGGCTAACGATTACCATAGTTGCGCTTCCGGTCTCGGCTATTCATCAGCAAAAACCACGAAAGAAGCACATACACGCAATATACGTATAAAAAAAAAAAAATCACTCGATGACACGAGTATAAGTATCATCACGACAACGACGTGTTCTCGAGCCCTCTAGTGCACAACGTGCCGTGTCTACTGTAGCTGCACGTTTTTCTTTTTTTTTTTTTTTTCACTCTGCTCCAAAGTTCACATGGCTAGTTGTTTCCTTCCACTCCCCTCCTCATCTCTTCCTCCCTTGAACCGGCCTCCATTTCTATTGTCCAAAACGTGTGTGTACGTCTGTTATTATATTATACGAGTGTGAGGAAGTGACGGCCAAAATAACATCGAGGCTTGTGGTTTTAATCGGTTTTAATTGTAGCTTTCGATCGTTTTTCTACTCTCTCGCGCGCAACCTTGGTTGAGAAACTTGTTTAACAATTGAAAAAAAAAAAAAAAAAAAAACTAATTAATTAATTTTTAAGTACAATTTTATTTTCTTTGTTAAAACCAGACGACACGCACATCAACTCCCATATCTCGCGACTTCCGGTTTTCGTTCACGGAAGTGACAACCACAGCGACGATATTATAACGAGCGCGCTTTCGTTCGTGCACCAACAAAAGCACGGAAACTACACAAAATTACCACTTTAATTAAATTTACCGATTTGCCTCTCCGAATGTGAACCATTGGTTTTTCAAAACTTGTGCTTCAATGCTCCAATCAATTATAGATACGCGCGCATAGTTTTCTGTGTGGATCGTGCGCGAGTGTAACAGCGTATGGGTACATTTCACTCGACGATAATGCGAAGAATCGAGGTTATCGAGCAAGCGATAAGACGACGACGCGCGTAACCACCCCATTTCTCTGTGCTTCGTACCATGTGTGTACAACATGTATTAGCAGTTTATGGGCTAAGGTGAGCGAACTCGGCTTAACGTGGTGGATATTGTTACGGGCTCTCGTTTTCCCCTCGACGCTTCGACTTTTAGATTCGAGTTTAGGAGAGACAAATTCACGTAGAGTACGACTTATGCTCTGCACGGATCGACAAGCCACTTTAGTTTTGCGACGTTTGTGAAAAGAAAAGAAATATAAAAATCATCTAAAATAATATCAACTATAGCTTCTCTTTGTACAAAGCTATAGGTAAATGGTATAGAGGCGAAGAAACCGAGTGGGCAATGTAATGTGATACATTGCAATGACCGACTGTGCAGATAACAACAGTTGTATACAAAGAGCAAAGTTGCAAAAATAAAAGAAAGAGAGGGGGGAGCTAAGATTCTAAGAAAAGAAAGCCATACGGTTATGGGCGAGGTATACGCGTGAAAGAATTCGGCAGAGGCTCGACCTCGTTTCTCATCCCGTTGCAGCTTCCCTCCTCATCATCTCTACACGATACTGCAGTGCAGCGCGTCCACGTATATATTACATATATAGGTATGTGCAGGTCTCGTTAGCAGAGCCGCATGATGCAAGAGCCTAAAAAACGCGCACGATTTCCGAGACAACAACAAACGGGTGTTGATTGCCATGGTAAAAAAAAAAAAAAAAAAAAAAAGATGGACGCGAATAACGAGAGAAGAGAGGGACAACAGCTACAGGGATGGAAAAAGATGCTCGGGTTTTCTTATAGATTCGCGCGTGCAGGAATCTCGAGCTCACGCATCTAACACGTAAGTATGGTATATCTATATGTACGCGCAGTATAGAGACACATAACGGTATAAGGGATTTTTATTTTTCCCCGGCTAATTGATTGTAAGGCGATTCCATGTAGGTATATATTTATTTATACATCTCGTGAGATGGAAGGAGGCTTAGTATCTGGGTCGTTTTGGGTGATGTGAGCTATATACAATATTGTACATGTAACGGGAGACGCGCGCTCTTGCAAGATAAATCATCGTCATCATCTCCATAGAGGTGACCGTACGCGCGAACATCTATGTGTACGGATAAATTAATACTTAATCTCGTCAACTGTACAAAAATGTTTCTGTAAATATGTTTTTCCCTTTCTTTGTTAGTTGTACGGTTGGAAACTACTTGCAAAATAATTCTTGTACTTCAAGTATCTCTCGTTTTCTGGACTATGGACTCTAGGACTATGCTAATGGAGCTGATGAAAATGCAAAAGCGCCGTAGGTTGTATAAGTACAAATATTTGCTTGTGTAACAAAGCACTGGCCGCCACCACCGCTACATGCGACGAATTCGAAATCGAGGAGAGAGAGTCATATCACTTGTTGGTTAGCTGCACATCTCTTTGGATCAATTATTCACAACCACATCAGCGTGTACCGTTGATCGAAGAATTTCGATGCACCGCGCGTGTTTTACCTTATATGGGTGCACACTATAGGTAATTTATACCTTCGCACTCGAAATGCACATATTTTTGGGTTGTGTGCCCGTTATACTTTTTGTTCCTTTACTCGCTTCTATCTACTTTCAGGAAAAACAAAACAAAAACAAAAACAGATACACACTCACATGCACCACGATTTCCGATAATGTTGCCAAATATAAAAGTACAGAAGAAAAAATACATACAATTTTAAAGTGGATGAAAATCAGCGAAATTAAGTAATAAAAAAAATGTACGAATCTACGAATGTGTATACATGCGAGTGAATGTGAAGTTCTTATTCGGTGTCGTGTGACGTTGAAGAGACGGCGTATCGTATTATTTTCGCATATAAATATATACAAACATACAGTCTAGAAATGCGAGGCAGAAAATGAGGAAGGAGAAGAAAAAGCGACGAGAGAAAACGTGGAGCAGCTAAAGAGAAGGGGACACAAGAAGAAGAAGAAGCGAGTACATTTATGTATATATATATATATCTTGCGTGTACATAATATATACCGTACGTATACGGAACGAAGTGTGTTACCGGTAGGTTTCATACGTGTATACGTGCTTGCTCGTACTTTTGTAAGTGTGTTACGCCACTCGGCTAATATTGGTGTGCAGATACACACACACGCGTGCGCGCGCGTACTGTTCTGTTGTAAAATATATACATGTACATGGTTACGTACTTACATTCAAGAGAAGTAAAAGGCACTGGCTTGCATTTTATATATATGCCAAGTATACCTATATGTGTAGATACTTCATGAGGACGCAACGCCAGAGAGTAAGGTTTCAGGTTTTTTACACACGGATATGTTTGTATATGTATAGATATAAATGTGCGTCCAAGTTCATTGTGACGAGTGGACGACGGAACTGCGTGGAGTAGTCTGGTCACTGCATATTGTGCTTCCCACCGTATGGTGACGGCGCACGCGGCCCGCGGCCACACCTTTTATATACACATACATAGGTATAATCGAGGTATTATGTACATTGTTTATTTGGTACAGTTGAAAGGGACTTTGCCGATTATGACTTGTCGAACTTTTTACAATACCTTAAAGTAATGGCATTTTCGCGAGCCATGGTAGGGATGGAAGTTCGATTTTCATGTGTATTTAATCAGGCATCCGACCGAATTGAACGCGCGACACTCGTTTTGTTGCTTTTATTTTAAATGGGGTTTGCTCGCAGCGTAGGTACCTGCGTGAGTATAAATACATAATTTACCTTGATTAAAGAACGGGGGAGAGAAAGACGAAGTTAATTGTACTTTTTTTTATCAACAAATAATAGCGATTAATTAATTTTTTAAAGTTCTGATGGAACTTTTTATTGCTCCCTCGCCACGTAACATACACACACGAAACCTATATTTATATGTAAACACAATGTAATAAGTACCACCGCCAACTCTGCTTGACGTATACCTACACAATAATTCTGTGCTCCAATAGAGAAGCACACGCTCCTCTTCATTTTCATTTTTTTATTTTTCGGCGACCGCGATGCACACGCGAATGTGCGATAGAACCGGTTCTTTATTTAGCATGTGTGTGTGCGTGCGCTGTATATTACTACGAAATCGCTTAACGCTACTCGTGTGTGGATTGTTGATTATACCTGTAACCATATAATATGTATACGAAACGTATACGCACACCCTCTGTACGTGTCTCCCAATAAAAATGTGCGTATGATAAAAGAGAGACGAACACAAACGCTATACGTAATGTGTGATTATATATAGGCTTACCGGTGTGGCTCCTGAAATATTTTGAAACCTGAATTTTCAGGGCAAGTAGGTATATAGGTGTAACATACAGCACTGCAGGGTCGACTTCTCTCGAGTTCCTCGATCGAAACGCGGGAGAATATATTCGCGAATACGTATGTATATACGAACAGGATTTTTTTTGTATGCTTTTTTTTTTTTTTTTATCCTTCGCTGGTGCGGCAGTTGCGCGACGCAAAGAGAGGGTAACGAACGACGAGCGTAAATTGTGCCATTATCGAGGACGGAGACGCCGATTGGGCGGCACGCGGCTCGTGATTGAACTTATGAATTTTTCGAGGGCGCCCGTAAAAGTATCCAAGAGTTCTTTGTCGAGCTGTAAATTTATTACCTGCTCATCTTCGATCACTCCTCTGCTCTCATTCTCTCTGCTTTAGACCGATTTCTATATATACAATTGCCGTACACGAGTAAAATTACTTAGTAGTTTTCGTCGGGGCTATTTTGCGGCCCGAGGGACTTGCGAAGCAGGGCCCGAGGGACGTAAGGTAGCCGCGGAGTAATGGCACTTATGTGGCGAATCCTATTTTTCGTGGCACACCCGACCCTCAAAAACGCCCGAGGTCGGAACAGGTACCTCCGTTCAAAATATAAGGTGTATACATTTGCATTGCGCAGTTTACACTTTGGCGTAGAAATCACCGCGAATAATCATTTTAAATATAAATACCTATAGTATAAATGTGGAAGGACAAAAATCAATACTGCATGGATAGAGCAATCAATGGTACGCGTGTTCGTGTACATACTTTTTACTTTGTCTTGGGATTGAGTAAAAAAAAAAAAAAAAAAATTCAATGCCACCACCAAGAAAAAAAAAAAAGAATCACTCGCATGGCGCAATGGTAAATTTATTATCAACACTCGTGTCGTTGCATCTCTGGAGCACAGACGCGTCAAACCCAAAATTGGGATGATTCTCGTGATTCTCCGGGGAATATTATCCTCGAAAGTGCTAGACTTTTGCACCATCAGCTAATAATTTCCCTAAAATTTTTTTTTTGCACAATCGCGCGCCCACCAACACGCTTATATTTTTTATGGTACGGTGTATGGTTGTCGTGGAATACATATAAATATACTTACATGGCGAAGGGGGGAAGGCGATGGTAACAAAATACTGCTCAGCCAACAGTATACAAAAGACGAGACAAAAGAGGCGCGTCGTCGTCGAGGTGCATATTATGTTATATATAGGGGGCTGACGTCACATATACGCTATACCCTGTATGGGAATAAAAGGTAAGTATTTAAAGTCTCTCGTGAGAGCACGAAGCGAACGAACGAGCTGGCATTTAATTCGGTAAATGGCGAAGGTCACGGGAATAGATGATTACAGTACATGTATATACCATAGTACCATAATACTCTCGGCGAGGATCCGTGATTGAACTCGACGAGCTCTCTCTCTCTCTCGAATTGTGTATGTGATTGTTACCATCGCCATCACCATCACCGCCATCACTTGATACCTCCAAGTTTACAAGTGTAATACTATAAGTAGGTGTACGTGTATGGTGGAATGATGAACTCCTTCTGTATACTTCTATTGAACATTATTCTTGTGGAGCACGTACATATTGTAATATGTACACTCCTCCTCCATTGTCGTCTTGAGAATTTGCTCGTTATTGTAGGGGTAATCAATTTTAGGGTATAAATGGTGCCTACTATAGTAGTTGTCGGTTGTCGAGTCGTGAATTCTATAGTAGATGAAGGTTGACTTTGGAAGCAATTAAATTATGATCGATCGTCGCCTCTGCGTATAGTCGTATGTATTCGCCTGTAATGGATGAATCAAAATTCTACTCTGTGTATAAATTATATGATAATAAGGTCGTAAATTACAATAAGGAGGGACAATTTTACGATCCAAAATTAAATTAGCGCGCGAATCGACCGCAGCTGCTGTTATGTGAATTTACTTAAAATGTGATTCGGCCGAGAGTAAAAAAATTATTTCGCGTCGCAGTGGAGTTTTTTGTTGTTGTATAATAGGTGGAAAAAAATTGCGAGACACCAACTTGTGCAAGCGTTCCTTTTTTTTTTTTTTTTGGGACGAAATCTCACTTCTTCCCACGCGACACTTTTTGCTGCGTCGAAATTAACAAAAAAAAAAAAAAAAGCCACAGTGTCGTAAGTAAAAATACAATCAAAGTGACGATCAACGGCAGCGATGATGTGGGCAGAATGAAAAAAAAAAATTAAGGTTGCGTGTGCAATTATTCCATCATTATTTCGTTAATGCGCATCATTTTCTCTCGAGAATACATTTTACGGTGGCCTTACGTATGAAAAGAAAAAAAAGAAAAATTTTGAATGTCACAGCATATACTTATTGTGATTTGAGAGCAAGTAGTGTTCATACATGTATACGGCGAACCGTTGAACTTGCAACTCGTTCCATTTATTCATGCATACACAAATACACGTGGGCTGCACGAAAAGCGTGATCTGAATAATAATCGTGAGCGAATGAAAATTGAAGTACTTATTACATTAAGTATACGGTCACGAAACGAGAGTAGGAATAATTTTCAGACGAAGCGTTCTTTTTTTTTTTCTTTTTTTTTCTTTTTTTTTTTTTTAGAAGCAACGAGTCGTAGTAAAAATAAAAAATAGAATCCACCTTCATTTTCCGCATTTGGCAAGCGAAGGGTAATATTCTTGTGTCACCTTGACTTTGCTCGAATAAAGGGTAAGCACGTCTTAAGAATTCAATAGCGATTCATCGCGTGACCGGTAATTCTCTCGGCATCTATATGTAGTTTTACGTACGAATTTTTCAACAAACGAAATATAAAAATGAAAAAAAATGTTCTTGAACACGTTTTAGAGACAAAATAAGAAATCAACCGAGAAATCAACAATCTGTCGAAACGAATGCTCGAACGAATGCATAGAAAGAAAATCTTGAGCCTCGAAAGCACGAGTGAAAGAAAAGAAGAAAAAAAAAAAAAAAAAAAGAATTTAGCCAACGTCCAGGCTAATTGCGACAATTATCCCGAAGGACTTTTGCAAAACCCCGTATCTTGAGCCTCGAAAGCACGAGTGAAAGAAAAGAAGAAAAAAAAAAAAAAAAAAAATAGAGCGCCAGACAGCAGCATCAGAATCTGATTGAACACCGGCGTCGGGGGCTGGGAATCACAAAACCGGTGTACTTATACGTATATGTATATGTACGTTGCATAAAAAAAAAGTATCGGCGCATCTGTCCTGTGAATGGGCGCTCGCTCTTCATCTCTCTTTTTTTTCTTTCTCTCCAGACATCGTCAACCCCCGAGGCTGTATACTATGTACGACTATGTACGTCCCCTACCCCGCATAATCCCGTTTTCCTATGTACGCATACCATATCCCCCTCGTGCTAAACCATCATCTCTCCCGGCTATCGGGTGTATAACTTATGCACATCAACACGCATACACGTGCAATATTATGTCACATATACAAACAGAGAACAGAGAGTACTATAATATATATATATAGGACATAAGTAGGTACAGGAGGCCACGGGTATATATACAGTTTAAGTAGTCTCAGCTCTCGGAAGGGGATGTTTTATGGGGGGCACAAAGAACGAGAAGACGCTCGACAAAGAAGACGCCGGCTTTGATTAAGCGGGGGAGGGATCCAGAAAACCATCGTGTTTGCTGTATATATACACACATATACGTATGTTATATGCATGCACGCGCGCGTGCCAAACTGGCTTCTTTTTCTCTTTCTCCTAAACACACACTGTGCTGTACTCATATACATGGTTACTTTGTACTCTCTCCTTTTTTTTTTTCCTTTCTTTTTTTCCAACAATTCATCGACGATCGACGAGCGCGTGACAGAGACCTCGAGAGTAAAACCATATCGCCAGCTATTTTTTTAAGAGCACGAGATCACGGAGGGTTCGGAGCGCACGCGCGCGTAGGCGTAGTGTACCGGTGAATGGACGGGTGTGCGCGGGAACACGGAGTTTTTCCAGGGGGTTCTTTTGGTAACTACATACACATATATATATCTCGATGTTTGGTGTGGTGGATGGATTTTTTTTTATTTTTTTTTTATTTTTTAGGACTAGGCTTCAAGGTATACTTGTGTTGTTGTTTTCTTAACTTCGCTTTGGTTTGGAATCATCTGGGGGTGATGCTTCGACGATGGCGGGATTTTTTCGTGTTCCAGAGTAAAATGAGACCAACGTCCACCTGAGTTCGATTGAACTACACGCGATTGCTTATACTTATTGCATGAAAACATTTGCATCATCTGTGCATTTTTTTTTATTTTTCTGGCCAAGATATTTGATACAAACGATCATGAAAGCGTTAATTATCTTGCTTTGGGTGTGCCGGGATGTTTTTGCTACCATCGCAAAAATAAGACGTACATATACATATGGTTCTATTTTTATTTGACAAACGACTCACGAATTCGCGAAATTGTGCAAAACGGTGGAAACGGGAGTCACGTCGGGAATTAAGTTTATTTTAAACCTACAAGGTACATCATTGTTGTTTTGTGAGTATTGAAATTAAAAAAAAAAAAAAAAAAGACACAAGCCACCTAGTTGCATGCTTTATCACTTTACACACTCGGCTTCATGCAACTTTGACTAAATTTCATTTTGGCATTAATTTCTGCTGGCTCGGCAAAAAAAAAGGGAAGAATCTGTAAAATTGACTTTTTTTTTGCAAACCATATTACATATTATATTATCGTAACAACAATAGCAGAATACGGATACGCGCATGAATATGGTGGTAAGGAGGACCCGTGCTGTCATTTAGAAAAGAGCTACTAACTGGACCAAAGTAAACTTTATCCAAGAATAAAAATCTATTTACCGTGAACACAGAGTACATATAGCATGCAGCTCGGCTGATTATAGTTCGTCGACTCGCACTTGGAATATATGTGCTTTTCGACTTGTACAAATTGGCTCTTGGAGGAAAAAACAACAATTCACGACACACGGAAGAAACACGTAAATAACAATTTGCTCCCTCCCTCGTAAATAATGGGGAAAAAAAAATACTCGTGCACTGTTTAATTGTTGCTTCGAACAATTACCAATTAATTCGGCCCGACTAGTCGTACGCGCTGTGCTCACTTTCGTCTCGTGCATTACGTTTGTGTTGGAGACCACTTGCACGGTAATCTATTCCCCCTTTCCCTCCCGCCAACTTTTTATTTTTTGTCGCAAACACTTTCCTCATATTCCCAAGAGTCTACTGCGCAGGCAATCTCTATACGTATAAGAAAAGAGAGGTAGGGAAAAAAAAAAGTTTCTCCAAATTAAAGAAGCAACACACGCCCACGCAGCTGCGAAAAATAAAAATAAAATAACCACCCAACAATGAGCCGGGGAAAAAAAGACTACAGAAAATGCTGCTAGCCTCCTGTGTTTTTGTTATTTTCCACATTGAAAAAAAAAAAAAAAAAAAAAAAAAAAAAAAAAAAAAAAAAAACCAAGGGACAGCAAAGGCGCATCAGAAATGGTCCTGCGCAAGTCTCGCCCGCGCGTGTTTCTCCTTGTAAATAAAGGATGAGAGTCGAATAATTCTCCCCTGTAGCGACAGCCTCCCCCTCCCCCAACGACTGGCAACCCCTTTTTGGATGGTGGCGCGAATACAGACACAGAATCGTGGGAATTTAAGATTTTCTCTGTTGTCGTGCTGAATCGTTGGACCAATTATGACAATTGCAAAAGGGAAATCAAAACAGATGATCGATGCACAGCTCGTACCAAACTCATGGTGTTGTACAAATGGTTCATTCATTTTGAAAAAAGCTGATCCCTATTTGCCGAGATGAAGCGCATGAGGGATCGAGGCTTAAGCTTACTTTCAAGGCTGTACTGGATTACTCAAAGGCTGCCTTTTCACACTACCCTCCCCAAATGAAAAACGAGCAGAGGGTGAGAGAAAAAATTTAAATAACCTACATTGAGGAATTTATCGTTTCACCGTCATACGGCACTGTAATAAATTTATAACTAATCTACTTTCATTGTAGATTACGTGCCGAAACGAGCTAATAATCGGTATTTAATTGGTATTAAATTAACGTGCATTCCTATTGTTCATTTTGTTAAGTTTTTTATTCTCGCTATTGACAAGGAGTACATTCTAAGAAATATACTAATTGGTTAAATCATATTACATTTGACACGAAAAAGCGATAATCCATGACGATGCGAACGCAATTTTAGATAGCCTCGATAGATTCCTTACGTTACAATTCATCAGGAGACGAATCCGCTTATTAATATTAGGTACTTATCTACCTTAACAAATTTTCTACTCACATAAATATCAAAAAGGCTCTTTCACTATCCCAATATATGTACCTATACAATGCGTGCGTTTTAGTATGTCGCAATTTGGAACACAAAAACAATGTTTTAATCTATAAGCATAATTATATTTATTATACACCGGTAAGATGAAAAGCTAGATATACACGTTTTACGTGCATACACCTCATCTTTTTGACCTTACGCTACAATATTTTCACAATGCGAACGCCAATTTTCGCAGATAAACAAACTTGTTCGTGCGGTACAAATATACCTATACGTACTAGTACGTGGTGACTCCGTTTTTGTTTGTGCAAATGTGTAACACGTATGCCTACATAATAATAATAATATAAGCCAGTTCAATTGGCATTACAGATAGTGCATGCAGCAGTGATAGTAGGTATGCGCAAGTTGTGCTGCCCAGTATATGTATATACGTGGATAAGTGTACAGTCATAAGCGTGGCGTTTTCACCTCTTCCCTTACCTTACTCTCTCGTCTCCTCCTCGTCGACGTGTTTTACGTGCCGCTCTCCTCCAGCCAAGAACCTGATGTCTTATATACACATATATATTCACTACATATACAGGTCGCGGCGGCCACTCTAACGCTGATGACGTGCTGACTCGGTTCTTATAGTGGCGATTCTGATTTTGGTAAGGTTAAATGTGCGTTTTCGCACTTTCAAAGGAAAGTTTTAAGCTGCAAAAGACTAATTGAGTTGGGAAAAAATAGTTAAGGTATCGTCATCTCCTCAAAAATATGTTATTGAAAGGCTTTTATCGTATTACAATCGTTGAACGTGTAAAAAAAATAAAAATATAATTGCACCCACAAGGCCTGTGTTATTTTTCCCCCAAGTGACTATATATACCACGAGAGTCACGTGACCTTTTGGAATCCCAATACTTGTTAGTGGTAGTAGGTTGTAGTAGTAGTAACAACCACTGACTCTCGGTTGGATGGATTGCGAAAGAGTCAAGAGAGAAAGAAAAAAAAAGGAGGCAGCCTGTTCTGCTCACCTAATTCTTTTTCACTGCCTCGCTAACCCACCATAACCGCATCGTCCTAACGGCTCCTTTTTTTTCCCCTCCCAAGGCCCATTTATTATTTATCTCTTGGTTATTGGGCATGAAGAAAAAGGGCGGTGGATTAAGATTACTTATGATACGAAAGAGAACGAATGCGGATACAAAAAGTTTCAATCGTTGGGACTGCACTTTCTCTTAAACGTTAAAAACTTACCTCTCTGGACTTCTGCAACGACTCCTATAGTTGTTAAAACTGCACGTTATCCATGAAAGCGCGGCTCCCGCGGTGGGCCTTTTTGTTGCTGTATAGTGATGTAAAGGCACCTTCTGTAGGATTTCTCACAGGCAAAACAAAAAACAACACACCCGTTTCTTTCACCTGCAGCTGTAGCTGGACATGTGTATGTTACACGAGCGATGCGTTGTTTTACCCACTGGTTTTTTAATCGGATTAAGTGCGTATGCAAGTATACTTTTTTTTTTCTTTTATTTCTGCAGCGCGTATCTACAGTACGTAAGGAGCAACGCCGTCAAAGGACGACGCACCTTCTCTTTTCCGACACCGGCTGCTGCACCACTATGTTCTGTTGTTACAACTTATCCAACGTCAAACGAACGACGGTGACGGCTGTTGGAAATTATTCACTCACAACACACTTTGGCGTTACGCAAAGCCACGATGGTGGGCAAATTTAGGTGTAGAAAAATAACAAAAACTGGGACAACGTATGGGATCCAGAATCAGGGATTACTACTACTATGGGTGGTGGATGTACTGAATGGTCGAACCGACAGAATGCCAGAGACGGCGGAGACTGACTGGGCAGGGCACAAGGCGCGCGCGGCTCACGGACGGAGTTGACTCAGTTGACTGTACAGTCCCTCTCTTTCTGTATATACTTCTCTCTCTCTCTGTCTTTTTTAAGAGAGAATCAAGCGATATATTATGAACGCACCATGCGACACACGCACAACGCACAACCTTATACTGACGTAGGCCGTACGCGGCCCTGACGATTGGAGAAGAAGAAAAGGAAGGAAGCTGCATTACTGCTGCATTTTCATTATTTTTGAGAACTATGTATACTTACTTACGTCGAGCTTACTGCAGATCTATATGGCCATGGATTTTTCCCATACGTGTTATGTACTGTAAATAATAAAATACATATAATCGTACAGTTGCATGTACACAGGCCCATCATGGGCTTCAAGCTGGTCGGGCTTCGTGTTCGGTGTTGCCGATGCTGCCATTGTGAGCCCCCTATCGGTTGTCATAGTTATTACTAAAGACAAATTACTCTCTTGGTAAATAAGCGACCTGCATGATCTGATGCGTGTTTCCAGGCCTGCTGTCGATAAAGAAGTTCCTGACATCATCTGTGGAGTAAACAAGGCGGGATTATATGAATAATGACAAAGCTTAAATTAACAAAAGGTCAATGACACGCTGTTTATAATAGATAAGTACGAAAATCTGAAAAAATTTGAGACATCCTTTTAAGACGAACGGTAAAGTTTAAATATTAAATCTCCAAGGTCTGGGGCTACGGAAGCGATAGCTTAATATTCTGTGTATAGATTAGGTGATCCAAGTAAATACCAAAACAATTGTGAAATGGATATTAAAAAACGATCGTACGGTTGACACCGCACTTATTTAATCGCCTCCGGCGGCGATAAGCGTAAAACATGACTTGGAGCAAGCGATAAAAGTAAAGAATCAGCCATTATGGAATTAATTTCAAGTGTCAATGCAGCAGCTAAATGCAATTAAACGAATGTCATCGAAAGGTCTCATTGCATGGAAAGTAATGATATAAAGTGCCCGAAGAGTTTGATGTTATAATTCACCCCTTGAAGACATCGTATACATGGTACCCTTAAGACAAGCATTTATATTTTTCTTCCACGTAGAAATTTTAATTGAATAAGTTACGCACTAGATGCAGATGATCCGTCCCGTAACGATACAAGCCCTTTGCTGTTCAATGGTCTACTTATCAGCGACAATGATGTGATCATGGTTTAAACTGTACATGAAATCCAATAGTGCTCCCGAGGAAATTTTTTTTTTTTAATTGTTATTGCTTATCGGTTAAAATCTTTTATCTATATGTTCGTGTGTTCATACCTCCACAGAGATCAGAACCTAATACAAAAAAAAAAAAAAAATCTTTATTCGTATTTGTAGGTATTTTCGTTGAAAATTATTTGATCTTTATCGAGTGTTGCGTCGGGCGACGGACGTTACCCCTCGGCTAAGCTTTCGCTTGTTTTTCTCGGAATATTTCCCGACAGTCCCTACATACTTGACGCGCATGTTTTCGGTCAAGGCAATAGAAAAAGGATCCAAGTAAGTGTATACGAATCGTGAATTTGAAAAGCGCATTTTCCAGGTCACGCCCTTGAAAAGATTCGGGGCCACCGCTCATGTTCGAGCACGTGGTGTATGGCCTGTGAACTTGAGAAAATCCTCCCCCTAGTGCCTGAAACATACTACAGCGAGAGGGGAAAGGCGATTTCTCGTCTTTACTTTCGTTTCCTTTGACGAATTATAACTCGATAAATGTAAAATTTTTTTTTTTTTTTTTTTAATGTTTAACTAGAATTTTGTTGATGTAACGCGGTATCATCGCCTCGTCCAACAAAAATCATTAAAAAACAATAAATTTAACGAAAAAAAAATATCTTTCAGTAGATAAATACATATACCCTTGATACTATTAATAGTACTAATTAATACTATTCATAACTAGTAGTAATAAAAATGATAATCAATAATAATAAAAAATGATAACGACAACGACAAAAATATTGATGGTAACGATTAATGATTGTTTCATAAAGTTAAAATATTTAACCTGAAATGCAATTATTTATTATTCCATATAATCTTTGGAGAAAAAAATTTTCTAACGAGTGGCAAATAAAAATAATAATGATGGTATCACTTATAGAAATGAGTTTTTTTTTCTGTTTTTTTTTTGTTTTTTTTTTTGTAATTGCAATATCTACACATTGATGAAAAATGGCAAAAAATGTAAATATTTTCAAAAAAGAACCATATAGATGCACGTAAATCTTCATAGGTACCCTTAGCACGTTTTGTTACCGCGTCGAGATTAAATAAACAGTTGGGGGGGGGGGTGTAAATACTCCAAAAGATGTTGTGGCGGTAAAGTTTGTTTGGGCCCGCCTGTCCGAGAGCAGGGGAGAAAAAAAGGACGCACCAATGATTGATAGCCGGTGGGGGGCGCGCGGCCTATTTGTTATTCAGCGGGGCCACATCTGGTGTTTACTTCGGATTTGTCCTCTGGCCTTGAAATTTTTATCTGTTACTCGCGCGTTTATGGTGCTCGGTTTCTCACGGGGAAAAAGGAAAACTGAGGCTCATCTCGCACGCAGGTATAATTCTTTCAAAATTCTTTCCACAGTTTCTACGCGCGATAAGGAGGTACCTATATACTCACACTTTCACTTTTGCTTACTGGTTGTACACGGACGTGTATAGATAGATATTTAGATGCGGTAGAAAGTATCCAGGAAATGATAGAAAAAAAAAGTAAAGCATAACATATACCGATGGTTATCGACGCTGCGCGCAAGATAAGCAATATTATCAATAAACAATTTGTTTGTTTGATCAGCGCGGTCAAACGAATTATTTTCAACGGTTATTAATCGTTTTTCGAGCTAGTAACAACTTTTTTCCTTCATGAAAAATGAATAAATAAAAATTTGATGAATAGATAGCAAATACATAATTTAATAAATACATGATAAGTGAGCTTGACTCAATATACAATTGACATTGCTACGGAAAAAAGCAAACTTGAGGAAAAGTTGTGCAAAATCGGGGGCGAGTCTAGGATACGTACTTAAGTCACGATTGTATTTTACACATTGATTGGATGAAGTTGGTAAAAGTCGCGTGCAAATAGTTCGCGACAACACAATCTTGTCATCTTAACCGATAAGTTGCAATCGAGGCAGAGCGTGTGTCGCATCTAATCGATAACAAACTCTTGCGTAAATTATTTGTTAAATTACCATTCCTTGTTTTCTCTTGTACACTTCGAAGATCATATAAGAATGTTCATTTCGAATTATACCGTACCTGATTTTCATAAAAATATTTTCGAATTCACTTCGCGATTATACTCGTGAAGATAATATTTTTTCAAAGATAAACTTTGTACTTGTACAAGTTTAAGATTGTGCCAATCATCAGCGTCCTTCTCGTAAACTGTGACAAACGTTGTCATGTGACTTGACTGACGTACCGCTGCCGAACATGGCTTGAGATGTAAATATTGTATAAAAAACAAAAAAAAAACTTGATGCAAATATGATTATCTAATTTTTGTTTTGTTTTACAAAGTAACATGTTGAATTTATAATTTCAAGCACGGGTAGTAAATTTTTTGACGTGAATATTTAGACATCCCGTCTCTACTTGTAACAATCAATAACTATATGTGCACACGCCCTAGCCTACTTTTTTTTTATGTTAAGCCACGTGGAATTTTTTTTTTTCCACACTATTACTCATACCGTCCGCGTATGCTAACGTTTACAGATCTTGAAAGCTTGGAAGGACACACGCGTGTGTTGCACTATGCATGGACTCGACACTCGTTGAGTAACCATCCCTCTCTCTCACCCATTTCTCATTTTTCATCGTGTACGGTTGATTCGTTCTTGTCGATTGGAATTGATCGCTTTTGCAATTACTCGAATTTATCCCTCGTCATGGCACAACACTTTAATTTGAAAAAAAAAAAAAAAAAAAAAAAAAATTCCATTTCAACATTTTCATTATGAACGATATGATTTTTTCTCACGAAACCGTTTAAGTTATCTATTTCAACTACAATTGAAACGAACTCAAGGAGAGTGGAATGTATATAATCGCATAGCCGATAAAAAAATCTCGATTACGTTATCAACTCGACTTTTTGAACATTCTTATTTCCCACGGAACTATCAATAAATTATTTAGCAACTCTTCACGCGTTCGTCATGACTTTTTTTCCTTTTCTTTCCATAATTATAACGCAATGCGTATTGCTTTTGCAACAAGTATAGGTATTTGTGGGCACGTGTATATTTTCTTACGGAGATGCAAAATTTTTCACGAGAATTACGAAAGTATAGCCCTGAAGTGATACTTACCTCGAACCATCACACGATGTGTCGTGCACTGGGGCAAAAACAAATTTTTCAAGTTCCACGAGCGTCGGAATGTTCGTCGAACCACTTGGCTAAGATTCGAATTACTTCTCACCATTGTTTCAAATAACAGTTCCACCATTGCCATGTATACCTACGCTGTTCGCCTCTCTATGGACCGTAACGAAGAATTATTGCGGCCAATAATACTACATCATCCATGTACATACATTTGAACGAAGATGCGAAAAACCTGTGTTGAAATTTTGGTTTCATGTGCGAGAGGGAACTTTAATGAAGGAACGATGCTGCGACAGGCAACAAAAAAAAAACAAAAAAAAAACAAAAAAAAAAAGAGACGCAAGTGCGAGGGACAAACAAAATAGTTTATGCAAGTTCCGTTTCACACTCGACGAAGCAACGACATTAAGGCCAACGGGACTATACAGAAGAAGAAGAGGAAAAAAAAAAAAACAACAGAATAGCGTGTACGTACAAAAATAAAACGTATAGTACATCAAATCGAAACGGTAGTGTGGAGGCACTGCAACCTTTCGAGTTTTATCAAAGACAAAAATCTTAATCCTCGTGTTTTGCTCGTTGCACGTACAATATACACATGTATTACTGAAGTAAGTGTTGCACAAGATAATGCATTAATTGGCACACATTGCAAATCACACTGTAATCGTATATAGATATATATATATATATATATATATGTGATGCATGACGTGTGCGAGATTTGAGATAATTATACGCTAGCTAGTGTATTATGTGGTTGAGTTGCCTATACAATACAACAAACAACTTTTACGTGATCGTCGATGTCAATTGATCTTATATTATTTATTGTATCTACGACGAATGAATAAGCTACAATCAAGCATGAAGTGCTCTACTCGAGTTTTGAAGATTATATTTTTTCTTTTTATTTCGTATGTTAAAGTTTCTACAGCTGTTGGAGAGAAACACAACTTGAACAGAAATCATGGACTTTTTAGTTTGTTACATGTAGTATGTAACTGCTCAAATCATATAAATGCGAAAGCCTTAAAGAAACACTGACAAACTGTTAACATACATAAACGCGCGTTACTTGAAATAAAAATGTCCAAAAAGTATATTTCATTGTAAAACGTGCACTGCACCTTCCCTGTACTGTATAATACACACATCTCGTTTTTATTATTATGATTATTACTCATTCATGTTTCAATAAAAGGTGACATCAATCGTAATACGTAACACTTCTTTTTTCTTTTGTCAAAAAAATACAACATTAACTGAGATTTATTTATCATTGGCTTGGCGGTTTTTTAGTTTGAACTTGAAAAAAAAGAATTCAGGCAGGGGGGTAGGCGTAGGTTATGTTTCCCCCGCTAGGAAGCGCTAGTTGTTACTTTTCACGCCGATCAAGTATGTGTGTATGGGTGTAAGTTGGCACACACGGATGTCACGGATACACACTTACACATCACTACACGACACAGTGTAGGTATTGAAAAAAAAAGAACAGCCGCAAAAAGTTTGTGACATTCTGACGTACGTGAGAAAGAGAGGGACAGATGTACTCGACTGCAGAGGCGGTCTCGCTGTTCGCTCAATCTTGCTTTGTGCATCAGTCTTCGCTCTTCGCACGAGGTCAGCGGTCGTATACAGGCATTTACAGGCATCAATCTCTCGTGCCGTAAGGATCCGAGTCAAGGATAGCGAAACTCGTGGAGTCAGTCTGGTCAGTCATCCCTGCAGAATTGCAGACATGTAAAACTTATTTCTTTGTGCGCGTAGAAAAGGAAAAAGAAGAGAGTGACAAATCAACAGCCCGTATACACATACAACCACCGAAAGAGGAAGAAAGTATAGATATAGATAGAAGAGGAAGCGAAAGCGCGTGCAAAAGTTCGATTTCCATCGCTGCAGAAGAAGGGTTGTTTGCTTGCAGATATATAATTTTCATTGCAGACGTGTGTTTGCTGAGCTACAGCGGATGGCGTCAGTGATATTTGACGCAGAGTTTTTGTTGATTCGTGCAACCGGGGGTAGATGCGCAGAGTGATTAATGTGCAGTTAAAATGGAGAATTATACGATGGACCAATTTTGCGGCTCCAAGTTTTGGGTGAGTTGTCATTACGTACCGAGTTATTTTTCTTCACAACGTATTTTATCGTAATATTTCAGTCACGCTTTACAATTTAAATTCTACGCAAGTATTTTCATTTATTTTTACGAAGAAAGGGGGAAATCGCAATGGATGATGAGAAATGCGCGCGCGTAGGCGGGGGGGAAAAAGGGTAAAAGTAAGTATAGAAAATGTGTTTTTATTATGCTCTGCCCTTCTTTCTGTTGTCATGACAAATCGTCTATAAAAAACACTTTGTTCCGAACGTATGTCGCGTTCCGAGCATAATAATTTCTCATGGGGAATCAAGACTTACACCGTTTAATTGGGTAAGGTAAACGGGAATGTTTTGGCTGTCGTCGCGCTTGCAAAACATAAAAGCCATACAAACGATTGTACGACTTCCCCTGCACTTGTGCATTTTTTACCTCGAGTTTTGCTTTAAATATCCAGTGCAATTCCCTCACGACAGATTTACCTTCGTTAATTTTCACGATTCGCAGTTACATCACACGTGTGTATTCGATCATTTTACCGTTATCTGCACTGACGTAAATTATCATTTAGGTTTTGCTGCATACGGAGCGATATGAGCTTCGGTCGTTAAAAGTACATTGACAAGTACGATTTAATCTAAGCAGAACGCTGTTGCTCCTGGTGTTTTTTACAGTTGCGTGCTTGAAGCGTATTTTTATTTTTTGCAAATCACTTGCTCGATTTCTTTCTATCTTCATCTGTTATGTAAAACTGTAATTCACTGCAACCTATTTTTCGTTTTATATAAATCCGTCGAATCATTGTTGTATTTATTATACTTAACTTATTTTCAATAATTGCATTTTTATCACCCGTGGCTTGCAAAAATAAAAATTTTAACTCACATTTTTTTCAAGGTAAAAATACATATATATATATATATATTTTCAAATCGCATGACACGATTACGAATATGAGATTTTAATCTTCCTGGGAAGATCAATCATCGTTGTTCAGCAAGTGTTGTGCTTATAAGTGAGCCTGATTAACCTAAATTGCATGCTACAAAATCGTTGTTGAGAGAGTACAACTCAAAAGCATTCCTCTATCATTGCTTTGTTATTTTTTTCTTACGTTTGTTTTGATTAAGTGAATGCTTTATCTAAGACATCTGTATCAATTGATAAATGATTTCGTGAATATAGTTGATATTGTTTGACACCTACTTGAAATAATTGTTAAATTTATTTGTTTTAGGACGCAAACTTGTCGTGGTACACCGACAATCCAGATCTGACAGAATGTTTTCAGAAAACAGTTCTCATATGGGTACCATGTATTTTCTTATGGATATGTTCATCCTTCGAAGCTTACTACCTTGTCAACAGCAAGAGAAAAAATATTCCACTTACATGGCTGTTTATCTCAAAATATATTATCACAGTTGCATTAATTTTACTCACAGTTTTGGATTTGGGTAAAACTATAAGAAACTGGGTATTAGACAACATAGTCTATGATGTAGATTTTTTAACTCCTTGTATAAAAATACTAACTTTTGTAAGTTTACTTATTTTTTCTTGACAAGTAACATTTCTCACGAATCTTTTTAACTATGAATTTTTGATTTTGCAGATTCTATGTCTTGTATTATTAATTTATAACAAAAAGTATGGTATGAGAACCTCAGGATTATTGTGGATGTTTTGGTGCCTTCTTGCAATTTGTGGCATTGTACAATATCGAAGTTTATTGACAAAATCGTACAACGAGGTAAAATAAATGTACACATAATGTTTTTTACTTGTAATTATTTTTCTTGCATTTTAACCTGTCAAGTCTTTTTTTAGATTGGGTCATTGTACGAATATGTATCATACAATATATACTATCCATTAGTGGTAATGATGTTCCTACTCAACTTTTTAGTAGATGCAGAGCCGAAATATTCAGAATATCCACGTGTATGTGTTTGACAAGTTAAAAAATTGTTTGAATTTTAAAATCAAATTATTCGTCAAAATTTCGAATAAACAATATTTTGTTAAACTACCAGGTAAAAACACCATGTCCAGAGCAGAGTGCTTCTTTTCCATCGCGCCTCACTTTTGGGTGGTTCAATTCGTTAGCTTGGAAAGGGTTTAAAAATCCTTTACAAACATCTGATTTGTGGTCCATGAACCCCAATGATATGGCTAAAGAAATTGTACCTTTATTTGACAAACATTGGAACAAAAGTCTCAGCAAAGTAGACAAGTGAGTATATTTCTAATTCAATATTTTATTCATCAACGTCAAACTACATTTTCACTATTTATCACTTTCTTTGACATTATAAAGTGATAAATTAATCTTTGTCATGTGTGCTGTGACTTTTTTGTAATAAAAATTTTGTATTCATTTGCTATCAAGACAATTTTGGAACTCTTGTAAGTAGTGTTAAAAGATCGTTGAATGTATGATGTATCAAAATTGATGTTGAATTTGTTTATATTGCATTTTAAATGTAAAGATAACTATTCTAGTTCACAAGGAGCAAACGCCGTGTTTAGTAAATCATCGGGTCGAGTTGATTTTAGCAGTGGCAAGAAGAAAAAAACGGCTTCAGTTTTACCACCGTTGTGCAAAGCATTTGGACCCATTTTTATGTTTGGTGTCATGTTGAAAGTCGTACAAGATATCATGACCTTTTTGAGTCCACAAATATTGAAGTGAGTAACGAGCAAAAAATTTAAATTATTTACACTTTTCAACAAAAATATCCACTGTTTCAGGTTACTTATACAATTCACGAAATCAAAAGATGAACCATTGTGGAAGGGTTACCTTTATGCGGTGTTACTTTTTTTTACCGCAATAATTCAAACTTTGGTATTGGCACAGTACTTTCATCGAATGTTGTTGGTTGGTTTACGCATGAGAACGGCCCTCATAGCAGCAATTTACAGAAAAGCCTTGAGAATGTCTAACTCGGCAAGGAAAGAATCGACTGTCGGGGAAATTGTCAATTTGATGTCTGTAGATGCGCAAAGATTTATGGATGTGACTACGTACATAAATATGATTTGGTCTGCGCCACTTCAGATTATTTTGGCCTTGTACTTTTTGTGGGGCATCTTAGGACCATCTGTTTTATCTGGCTTAGCAGTTATGATAATTTTAATCCCTGTAAATGCATTACTTGCTGGCAAAGTAAGGAACTTGCAAATCAAACAGATGAAAAATAAAGATGATAGGGTCAAGTTAATGAATGAAGTGTTGAGCGGTATCAAAGTTTTGAAATTGTACGCTTGGGAACCTTCATTTGAGGAACAAATTTTAAAAATTAGAAATAAAGAAATTAAAGTACTAAAACAGGCGGCTTACATCAGCGCAGGAACTAGTTTTATATGGTCTTGTGCCCCATTCATGGTATGTAACAAAGGTTGTTTAATTTTTACACCTGGCATTAACGTTATGAAGAAAAATTTTTTTTGTAGGTATCCTTAGTGTCGTTTGCAACATTTGTGTTGATAGACGAAAAAAATGTTTTGGATAGTGAAACAGCCTTCGTATCCTTGAGTTTATTCAACATTTTAAGGTTCCCATTGTCCATGTTACCAATGATGGTCAGCTACGTAGTTCAAGTAAGTTTTTTAAATCTTATTTTATAAGTACTTCAATAGTTGATCAAAATTATTGTTTTCAGGCATCAGTATCTGTAAAACGTATAAACAAGTTTATGAATTCTGAAGAGTTAGATCCAAATAATGTACAGCATGAAACGTCAGAAGGTAGTTACGTTAAATAGTTTTTGCAGTTTTAAATACCATCACATAAGCAGTTTCTCTAATCCAAAATTATTTTACGCTTTAGTTAACCCAATAGTTATCGAAAACGGTAATTTTGCTTGGGATTCAGAACACATAGAGAAGCCGATGTTGCGAAACATCAATTTACAAATCAAACAAGGTCAATTAGTTGCCATTGTGGGAAGTGTTGGTTCGGGTAAAAGCTCTTTAATATCGGCCATGCTTGGTGAAATGGAAAAACTGAGTGGCAAAGTAAATACGAAGGTAAAAATCAATTTACTATTATTTTTTATCCTTCTTTTATGATAATTGTTAATGCATTGCTTAATTTCTTACAGGGCAAAATTGCCTACGTATCTCAACAAGCTTGGATACAGAATGCTACTCTGCAAGACAATATTCTGTTTGGCTCGCCTTTCAATAAAGCTTTGTATCATCGCGTTGTGGAAGCGTGTGCTTTAACTCCAGATTTTAAAATGTTACCGGCTGGTGATCAGACTGAAATTGGTGAAAAGGGTATAAATTTATCTGGAGGACAGAAGCAAAGAGTTTCACTAGCAAGAGCTGTGTACAACAATGCCGACATCTATTTCCTCGACGATCCTCTTAGTGCTGTTGATTCACACGTAGGAAAACATATTTTTGAAAATTTAATCGGATCGCGTGGTTTGATAAAGAAAAAAACCAGAATTCTTGTGACTCACGGCATTACGTACTTGCCTGAAGTAGATCACATCATCGTGTTAAAGGATGGAGAAATCAGCGAAAGTGGAACTTATAAAGAACTTTTAGATAAACGCGGATCCTTTGCCGATTTCTTAGTGCAACATTTACAAGAAGGTATTTAATTTTTGATGGATAATTTTACTCATTTTCTAAGTTCTCAAGTATCTTAAAATAATAATGATTTTTAAATGTGTTTTTACATGGGGGCTAAGTTGGAAATTGTAAGTTGATCAGCCATTGTAAAAAATTTTTTCAGTATTAGGCTTCAGTATCTTATTATTATTTTTAGTTTCAAAATCGTTAAATAATATATACTCACTGTGTTTCGTCCTAAAAAATTTACTACAGTAGAAAGTGTCGTGTGTGGCTTTTTAGATAGTGCTTTGAATTTTTCGTTTCATTTATTAAAAAACTTAACCTTGGCCTTTTAATTTTATAATGTTACTTTCATGAATTTCAGAATAAAACACAAAATTTTTTTGTTTCTTGAGCATGGTTGTAAATTTTTAATCTAATTACTTTGGCAATCGATCTAATATTTATTTAAACTTCATTTACAACAGTAAAGCCCGACGAAGAAAGTAGTGAAGACTTGATGGAAATCAAGCAAAAACTAGAAAATACTATTGGAAGTGAAGAGTTACAACAAAAAATTTCTCAAGCTAGAACAAGAGCTTCTGTTAGTATAAGTGATTCAACATCCATAGCGGATAAAAAGTCTTTAAATGGATCTCTGCATAGGTAATCTAAAAAAAACCAATGGCAACTTTAACTATTCATGAATTGGATTAAATCAATTTATGACGATTTTCAGAAAACCCTCTACAGACAGTCAACAGTCTGGGAGCTTGGTACAAAGTAATAATGTAAAGGAAATTAATCAAAATCAGTACAAAACTGGAGAGAAATTAATAGAGACTGAAAAGGCTGAAACTGGCAGTGTAAGTTTCTGATACTTGATTCATTTGTTTTTTATGACAAGGATATCAAAAGTTTAATGATAAAATTTCAACAGGTTAAATGGACAGTATATTCCCACTATCTACAATCGATAGGATGGTTTTTGGCTGTGTCTACTATTATTATGAATGCAGTTTTTCAGTCATTTAGTATCAGTGCAAATCTGTGGCTGAGTGCATGGTCTAGTGACAACGAGACAGTTGTCAATGGTACAGCTAATACATATAAGCAAAATATGTACCTTGGTGTGTATGGTGCATTCGGTTTGGGACAAGGTATGTTTGAAATTAATACATTTTACGCCTAAGTATAATTTTTTCAACCGAGTAACCTAATGGATATCTTTTCCATAAATAATGAGGATTACAAGCAGCCTAGTTAATACAGTATATAAATTATTATAAGTTTTGGGCCAGAAATTAAAAATATTTCAAGATAGAGAAATAAATATTACCATTTCCTCCTTACTAATTGTCTGAAAACCACCTAATAAAACTCACCCTACATTTGTAAAAAAAATTCTACCGTATCCGATTCGTGTAAATTTGTCATGCATATACAATTCTTTGAAGACATGTCGTTTAGTAGTAATTTAATTCATTCACGTAACAAAGTTACTAAAAAGTACTGTGCATCTGTTGATAACAAACTAATACTAAATCGAAGCTGTAGGGGAAGTGTGGTTTGCTGTGTCTTCGATTAAATTTTTATCTTAGAGTCTCGTTAATACAACTTATTAAATTTCTTTTCACACATCTTAGTGACATTTTTTGAGAATGTTCAATCTTTTACATAAGTAGAAATACTTGATTGCTCGATTCATAGTTTTTTATCTCCCACAATTCATTGAACGTTAGTTTTTTTTATCAACTAATGTCTTGATTCGTGCATGGCATTATCAGCCTAGTTGTTCATATACACATGTACTCGTCTTCATGTCAGAAATAGATCATGAACTCTATTTACTCCTTAATTTTCCTTGGTACTCGAAGTAACGTAACACTTAATACACTAATCGTAATTCATGTATGGTTAATTCTTTGAAGAAAAAAAAATCACGCGAAACATTACAGCAACCCAAAAAAATTTTGTGCCGAGATATTTTAAGACCAGCTTGCTTCTAGTAAAATAACTCTTTACAAAGTGTGTTGGAAAAAAAAAAAAAAAAAAAAAAAATCACATGTGCTTTGTAATGCGTCTTAAATAGTACACCTAACGTAAAAGATAAATCGTTAACGGAATTAAAAAAAAAAAAAGAATTTTATGTTACGTAACAAGTGCGGAAAGTTATTGATTATCGCACGAGTGCCCATTTCATGGAGGGTGAAAATAATCCGAGTGTCAGGCACTCAAGACCGAAAACAATTTACTGATTTTTACAACATTTTCGATCGACTCTTAAATTTACGAACCACTAGGACGATCAAGTTCAATCGGCGCTTACTGTTATCTTTTCATTGCGCACTTTGTCTTATCTTTGCACGTACGATTCAAACCTTTGTTTTGAAACGCAAAAAAATGTTTAACGCGACCTTTGTTGCAAAATTCTGCCAAAGCTAAGTATCCACATCTTCCGATTTTATTTGACTTTTCGACACCCATTATAGCAAAAATTTTTAATATTATGTCATATACGAAGTTACGATTGGTCCGGTTCCTGGGTACCTCCGGGGGGTCAACTCCACTATACGCTACACATGTATAGTTATTAGTTGTGCAAAGAAAAAGGCAAGTAATCAATTTGAGAACACTGCAAATGAATTTCAGCAATATTTGTGTGTCTCGCACAATTGGCAATGGTCGTGGGCTGTCTGCGTTGCAGCCACCAGCTGCATAACGGCTTATTGCTCGGCATCCTACGCTCGCCGATTGGATTCTTTGACACGACCCCGTCCGGCCGAATATTAAATCGTTTCGGCAAAGACGTAGACATAATCGATGACGTGTTGCCGCCCAACATTAAAGCCTGGCTGTTTTGTTTGTGCTCGGTACGTGACTGATACTCATGGATCTCACATTGCGAAAAACAAAGCACCCCGGGCCGGTCCTTGCCAAAACAGAACAGTAAATTTCACATCTAGTTGCGCGCGTTTGCCAGTACTGAGCCCGAGGGATCCCTTGGGATTGCCCTAGTTATTAATGCGCACCGGATGCGAGCTCTGCTCTTCCTGTTTCCCAAGGGCACTGCAATCGTTCAAAATAAAAAAAAAAAAAAAAAAAAAAAAAAAATTGCTCGAAGCAGGAAAAAACATTTTTTCACTCGTTAAATACGCGGGTCGGTCACTTGCCGTGTTGTTTGTTCGCTTTTCTTATAGTGTCGATCATCAGCAAACGATAAGTTGATGATATAATATCACTTTTAATGAATCGAATCCAAACAAAACTTACACAATGGTCCACCAATAGGTACGAAAAACTAATTGATTTTATATCTGCCAGTCAATAGTGAGTAGATAACGCATTTATCACGAAACACACGCTCCACGAGTTCGATTGAAAATTTCTTATCACAAGTGTGTAGTACTAACAATCGTTTTTGTACGTATTGGTGTAAAAATTGCAATACGATGCACGTAGTGGCATACAATACACCCGTTGTGTCCAAAGCAAAGCACAGTTTAAAAATTTGTTACTTGCAAACGGGAGAGAGAAAAATAACAATTTTATAGTCCATCGTTTTTTATGATTATTTCATTTTCACTTATACTCTGACGTTTAAGTGATTAGCATGATTTTTTTTTTTAACTTGTTTTAAAGCTTACTTTTTGTTATTACACCTGCAATTCATAAAAGCAATTAGGTTTACCAAATGTCTCGACTTCTGCGAATTTTTTAGGCCATCGGCCACTTTTTGGAATCAATATTTCTAGCAAATGGATCTGTAATTGCTTCCAAAAATATTATCAAGTGCAATCGATACAGGAAACGTTTTACACAATCTTACTTTGTTTTTCGATATCACTCCCGATTTGATTATATTTTTAATCGACTTGGTAGATACGTCGACATTATTTTACCTAATGTCTGTCAAAATAGTTAGATTAGCACTATAAGGCTCGTGAATAGATAACGTGGGGTAGACGAATAGATATTTCTTAAATAGTTGATTCATGTAATGATCGAGATAACCACATGTTTTTAATGTTGAATGCATTTTGTTACGTATAATAAACATACCGAATGAATTGTTTACATGTTTACAGTACATTAACTGCACTAAATACTAAACCAATACCCGTATAATATCTTCGTCACAGAAAGCGTTAAGCGCAAAATCAATCGCGTGTAAATAATTTGCCATCACAGAGTTAAATGTCCATACGAATGTAAATGCTTGTCGTAATTTGACCTACAGCTGGAACACGAGATCCATGCAGATCGATTTTATGACCTGTCTTGGCTGCTTGTAATAATACTTAGCCTGGTACGAGTAAGAGCAATGTTTCGATGGTGCGATTGGATAGCCTCGAGTGATATATTCTCCACTATCGACAACATAAATATATTATGCACATTGGTTATTAGAGTATAGGATGCTATGTACAAAGTGTCCGACTAATCTGGGGACTTGACTTTACAGGAAATATCTGCCCACGCGGTGAACTCTCTGGAAAAAAAATTTTTTTCTGCTCCAACATTTGTACCACGAGTGAACTTGATTCAAAACTTGAAATATTATAAATAATGTTAACAAAACATCGGTGACATTTGATTACGTGAATAAAAATGAATCTCAAACGTAAATTGTATTAGTTCGCAAGAGTTTGAAATACTTCATTAAATTATAGCTTTTTATCTGCTTATTAGCTATTTAAAAAAACACTAGTGCTATATTCAAAATTATAACAATTTCAAAATAGGTATATTTTACATTCAACGGAAACATTATCCCTAAATTTTCGTAAACGTAACTATAACCGGTAGTAAATTTCTTAACGTTACAACATTTTTTAACAGTCAACGATTTTCTAAATAATTTTCTTCGTGTAGTTGCTAAAGTAAATAAGGTTTGCTCCACCGTTAACTTGACCATTGTTAATTTTTATAGGCCTCAGCAACTTTTTAGTGTCAATATTTCTGGCGATTGGATCTATAATTGCTTCCAAGAGTACTTTCGAGCAATTGATAGGAAACGTTCTTCGCAATCCTATTTCGTTTTTCGACACCACTCCCAATGGTCGTATTTTAAATCGACTTGGTAAAGACATCGACACCGTCGATAATGTTTTGCCTGGAATCTTGCGGATGTGGGTCACTTGTTTTTTTTCGGTATGACAAAATCATAAGATACATATTTTGATAGAATCTCATATTTTCCATCCAAACACGTATTCTATTGTTTTATCGTATTATTATATTATTTTTGCTAAATTTTTTTTAGTTTAAAATATGTTTTAAGAAAAATTTGCGTCGATAAGGTGAGATCATGCATATATATATAT
>NW_019379531.1:2048548-2096891 GCF_000648655.2 Copidosoma floridanum | reverse complement strand
TTTTTTTTTTTTTTTTTTTTTTTTTTTTTTTTTTTTTTTTTTTTTTTTTTTTCCTCAACCGTACACACCAAAATTATGTACACTTGTTAAATGAGGAAACAATTTTTTATTTTACGTATACCATTGATTTTTAAGCTTCAATGTTCAAGAAAACTTGAAAAGATGCATTTATGTCTTGCGCTTTAAAGTATTTGATAGCATCGTTTGAGGAATGCGTTCGCTTTCAGGTCGATATTTTTTCCAACTTTCAATTAATAAGATGCTAAGATTTGCTAGCATGAGTTGAATACTTCTATATCGAAAGGTATTGAACTTCGCTTTTAACGAGATGGAATTGGTTCTTCTAATACTATATGCTTTTTGGGGACTTTTTGACAACGTTTTGGTTATTTAATTGCTTTTTTTTTTTTCTTTTTACTTTTTCTTGATAAAATGTATTTTAAAAACAAACAAACAGACTTTTCCTACGAATGGAAAGTTTTACGGGGACACAATAAAAATTAGCAAGGCCAATTTTCGAAGCTGGTAAAGTAAAAAAAGCTCGTTGTTCTCCAAGATCTGAGGGGTAAATTGAACATCGATCGAAGTAAGAGCTGTGGATAAAAGTCAGTGAAGAGTGGTGCCGCATGTCGCGATGTCTCTGATTGCTGTGAAATCGTTAAGTTCATTGGAATCAATTGAGGACACAATTATACAACTACTTGATGCCTAATGGTTTACGATTGACGAGTAGAGAGTTTGTTATTTTTGCCTGTGCTTGGTAATGCCTCCCCGTTTGATCCTTACACTCGCTTGCTAATCCACCTCCTCCGTTACTAATTAGTCTCACTGTTATCTGGTTTTGGCTTTAATTTCACATAATTGTTAACTAATTTTTTTTTTCCATTTTGATTTACATCATTGAATATTAATGAAATCGTTTTTACATTCAATTTTTTTTCCTTTAACTTCAGTAATTTTACTTTATTGCGTTTTTATTTAAGAACCCGCTCATCAACTTTACATTTTTATTGTACGATTGACGCGTAAATAAAAAAATTTATGCTTGCAGGTAAATTCGATACGAATTCGTCTGAAATACACATTTTATTTAACTTGTAAGTTCGAAATTTTTCATAGTGATGAAAAAAACGTGTTATTGTTTGTCTTTGAATTATTCAAGAGAAAAACGCGTTTTTATGAATTTCATGCATATTCAATGAACTCAATGCAAATTTCTTTGACACACGAAAACTTTGACTCCTTTGCTGTTACAATTTGACTCATGTTTGAAGCACTAACAGTTGACACAGCAAACTTCACTCCTTTGTAAAGAAACANAAAAAAAAAAAAAAAAAAAAAAAAAAAAAAAAAAAAAAAATGTGCCAACATACATTGAAAAACAAAAAAAAAATGATCGCACCAATAATTGGGTTAAAAAAAATCTCATCATTCACTTTGCATGTTGCAAACCGGCCGATTGGAACTGGATCCGGTCTTCATTGTTTCTAGTTCGTTTCTCTCTTGATCTCGATCTCCTTAACGTCCTACGCCTTTGTATTTTTCCACTGTAATCATTCGATGAAGTTTTTTTTTTTTTTTTTTTTTTTTTCAAGCAAAAAATTTTACAATTTTAGCGAACACGTTCGCAAACTGTTTTATTCGCTCCTCAACACACAACTTCCCAGATGCAATACAGCTTTGACAAAAAGAAGAAAAATAAATCTGGAGAGATAAGAGAGGAGCAGAAAAAGAAAAAAAAAGAAAAAAAAACATTTTAAATAGAAAAAAAATACAACGAGGCAGCCAGAAAGCACACACAAACACCCACACACATACACACGTGCAGAAAGATGGTTGGTGTGTATATATGATGTCTGATCGTCTGGTGATGCTTGTTTGTAGCGATGACGAGCTTTTTCTGTGATTTGGCTCCGCAGCTGGGCTGCTGGCTGGCCGCACGTCAGATGCACAACGTGATGATGCGCGGGGTACTGCGCGCCCCGCTCACCTTTTTCGACACGACACCCATCGGTCGTATTATCTCCAGGTTCGCTAAGGACGTCGATGTCCTGGACACGTCTCTCCCCCAACAAATTTCCGATACCATCTATTGTTCATACGAGGTAAATCCTAGTCATCTCGCTGTAAAAAAAAAACATAAAAAACAAACACTGGCTGACTAAAACTATACGTGACATTGATGATCGATCTCTCTCTCTCTCTCTCTCTCTCCCCTTTCCACCCTCTTTTAGACATTCCTGCGTGTAAACTTATTTATTTTTCGCGCCCTGACGTAAGTATATAAAAGTTGATTCGTGAGGGGGAAGTTGAAACAAAAAAAAGTGCGTTTTCGCGGAAAAATCATCTGTTGCGGTTTTCATCTAGTTTCCATCATTCGTCAGCTTTTCTTCAGCAGAGAGGAGCATATTATTTTTTCGTTTCATCAAAGATTTTCATTAGTCCGAGTGTTTATTTCCATGCCATGAAAACTAAGTTGGTACAAGTATACAATTAGGCACACCGATTATGTTGGCACTCATATTACTGTTCATAACACCAGTTTTTTTTTCTCCATCCAAGATTTTTGGCTAAAAAAATCACGATGAGTAAATGGATGATCGTACACCAAAAAAAAAAAAAAAAAACAAATTGCAGTTTGGGGTGAAGGGAGTTGGTGCTACACTGTACAATTGTATAATTGTGTCCATCTACAGTTTGTTGTTTTAACCCTTTGTGTGTGTGTTTGTGTAATTGTACAAGCATTAGTAACGTTTTTTTTTTTTTTTTTTTTTTTTTCTTTCTTTTATTTATTGCTTCTAAAAGTGTGTATGTGTGCAATTAAAAAAATAAATGTCAATGTTTTTAGTTCGTTTTCAAGCACTGACTATGTCAAAGTACATATTGGTGGGCCGGTGGCGAATATAATAATATCATACAGCTGATTTTTTGTGTTTTTATAAATATGTTTGTATTTAAAAATATATGCACACGTGGTACTTGTAACATTGGGAACATACATTCATTAATCATATGATAAATAGTCATTCATTCGTGCGATTTTAGAGACCAACGAAAAGCATGATGTCTTCTTTCAAGTTGCTTTGAAGCTTATTTCACTCTTTCAGATTATTTGCTTACGTCAATCACGCATATCATTTGGATTATGTACATACATATACGTAGACACCTAATACAGACAAAACGACGGTATATAAAATCTGTAAAAGTTACGATGAACTGTAACAAGACTTGACACGCTTACGTCACTTTTTGTTTTATACTTTTTATCAAGACTCATCAAGTACAAAAGTTTCATCGTCGCTCTTCAAAATTTTTAAATACCCATTCATTCACGCTTACTTCTTCTCCTAAGTATGGTATATATCATTAATCATGCATTAAATGTGCTTTTCCTCAGTTTGCCACATCATACAAACACATTACACGCACAATAAAATGTAGTTTATTTTGCCTTTTTGTATGATAATGGTACACACAAGTTATTCATTTCAAAATTAGAGCGCGAATGTCATGTAGATGCCATCCCATACGTAATTAAATGTTTCAGTTGCAAAAATTATATATCACTACACGTGTGTTCTCGTACCTAGGTATGTATAATTAATGTATTACGTCACAATGTATGAATTTTATTTTATTTTTTTTAATCGTATACTACATTTACTTTCCTTCTTTCAAAGGATGTGTGTACATCCGGAAACGTTGTCACCGACATTCGAACCCTATCAAGCATCGTTCGCAGCTTCCGGGATTTCACTTTTGGTTCGCCTTTGCAACGAAATCGCGCGAAAAAACATTGGAAACGAAAGCACGGGCCAATTGATTTAACAATTTCGATAAAGCAATAGCCATATTAAACAAACAAACAAACAAACGACTCATTCTCTCTTTGTCTGTCACTGACTCTCGATGCTGTTCTTCGCATGCAAGAGAGCTCGACGAGTCAAAGGAAGGCCCAAGCCGCCCCTAAAGCAGCCGCGAACCCGTGTTTGCAGGTGATCGCGACCCTCGTCGTCATAAGTTACAGCACGCCCATGTTCATATCCGTGATAGTGCCTATTGGTCTAGTCTACTACTTCATCCAGCGCTTCTACGTCGCGACGTCGCGCCAATTGAAGAGGCTCGAGTCGGTCTCGAGGTCGCCGATTTACTCGCACTTTGGCGAGTCCGTCACCGGGGCTCAGATCATTCGGGCCTACGGAGTCCAGGACAGATTCGTCAACGAGTCCGAGAGCAGGGTTGACTTCAACCAAGTTTGCTACTACCCGAGCATCATTGCAAACAGGTATACTTTTTCTTTTTCTTTTTTTTTTTTTAATTCGAGCCAAATACATTCCATTGCAGGGTTTACAGTCAAAATTTGTTTCCCTCGACGATTACAAACACAATTTGGAACAAGCCCTCACAGCTTTAAGTGTGGCTGAAAAGTGTGAAATTTGATTTTAAAACATTTTCAAGTTTACCGATTTAATTTCACGTTTCAACTCTACTTTGTGAAACTTCCATGCAGTGGTGAGAAATTTATGACTCGTCGACTCCCCCCCCCCCGGTCCAGAGGCTACAAACTTCGCGTGAAATTTATTTCAGTGAATGATGATTATATTTTCCGATCAAATGTAATTTTCAGGTGGCTGGCTGTGAGACTAGAAATGGTGGGGAACCTGATAATCTTCTTCTCCGCGCTCTTTGCCGTGCTCGACAAGGACACGATGAGCGCCGGCCTCGTCGGTCTCTCGATTAGTTATGCCCTGCAAGTACGTACACACTATTTACTGCCTACAATAATAACACACCTAAATTTCAACGACATTAAATTGCTTTGCTCATTCGTTTCCACATTTAGATAACGCAAACGCTCAACTGGCTGGTACGTATGACGTCGGATGTCGAGACAAACATAGTCGCCGTTGAGAGGATAAAGGAGTACAGTGAGACGTCCCAGGAGGCGCCCTGGGAGATACCCGATCAGGACCCACCGAAGGATTGGCCTATGCGCGGTAGCGTCGAGTTCCACGATTACAAGGTCCGCTATAGAGATGGCCTCGATCTGGTGCTCAATGGACTGAGCTTCAGCGTCGATGGAGGCGAGAAGATTGGCATAGTTGGTAGAACCGGGGCTGGAAAGTCCTCGCTCACGCTCGCCCTTTTCCGTATCATTGAAGCCGCGTACGGTAAAATCGTCATCGATGAGGTCGACATATCAAAGCTGGGACTGCACACCCTGAGATCGAGGCTGACAATCATACCCCAGGACCCGGTGCTCTTCTCCGGCAGTCTGAGGCTCAATCTCGATCCGTTCAACAAGTGCTCGGACGACGATATTTGGAGGGCCCTGGAGCATGCCCATCTCAAGGATTTTGTCAAAGGTACTTTATTTTTTTTCCTTTCTTGTATTTTTCATTCTAAATTGTATTTTTAAATTATATTTAAAATTCGATTCAATATCACGTTGAAGTTTATGAATCATTTGGGGGCTAAAACCGTGTTTGAATAAAAATAATTTTCGCAGGTTTGCCAAATACTTTGACGCATGAGGTGACCGAAGGTGGAGACAACTTGAGTGTCGGTCAGAGGCAATTAATGTGTCTAGCAAGAGCGTTGCTGAGGAAAACTAAAGTCTTGATTTTGGACGAAGCGACTGCGGCCGTAGATCTAGAAACCGACGACCTCATCCAAAGGACAATCCGAGAAGAGTTTAAAGATTGCACTGTTCTTACCATAGCTCATAGGCTTAACACCATTCTTGATTCAGATAGGTAAGATTGTCTATCCTCGCTTTAGAAAATTCAATGTTTATTGTACAACTTTTTTTTTCTTCTGTCATTCCGCAGGGTCATTGTCTTAGATAAGGGCTCAATTATCGAATTCGATTCGCCCGATAATTTGCTGCAAAAACAAGACAGCGCTTTCTACAGCATGGCTAAGGATGCAGGCTTAACTTTATCATAAGAGCGTACCCATATAAGTATATTGTCAATTAAAATATTAAAAACCAAAGCTTGCCCGGGAACTTCCCCAAGGTAGCCAAAATGTTGTATATTATCTGATTCTATTTCATTCTGCCGAATTATTAATTATCAATCAAAAAAAAGAGCTGGTTAAAAAATAGGTTTGCTTGTAATATACGTAGGCAAAATTAAATCAAGTCACTTTTAATACTGCCAATTTAAACACGTTGTAATATCGTTACATTGATGCGAATCTTGATGAATTCCATATCTAAGGATAGATCATCTAATTAATCAATCGATATTACATAACTATTTTAGTTTTATAACTCAAGTTGAACCTTTTCAAATGTCTAATTAGATTAATTTTTAATTAAAATTAATTATTATAAGTTGGAATTCATAAAATAGTTTTACGGTAGTAGTATTATACATTTAAATATGGAAAGACATTAATTTTTACATTTCATTCTTTATTATAACATGTTACTTGTATTAAATTTTTAATAAAACTACTACACTTCTTAGGCACTCGATAGTTTTTTCATACTATTAACTATATTTTGTACATAAGATATGATAAAAAAATACTTTAATACCCTTAGCATTGGACCTACAAATACGTGGTACTTAAGTTGACTTAATTTTGTTTCATGACATCAAAAAAACATTAAAGCCTTAAATGACTATAAAAAATTCTTCTGTTACTTAATGATGAATGAAACAAAGCTCTGAAATAAAAGCATCTATTTTATTTTATACATTCGTTATACTGCACAACTTCGACAACAAACTAAAACTATTATTTAAGTTGCCCAAATTTATTTGCGAAGATTACTTTACTATCAATAATAACAATTTCAATTAGATAAGTTATAGACCACAAGTGTTTTTTTTTTATTAAATGCAAACAAATTCTCGTTAAAAAAAAAAGTTGCTACTCAACGTTATGTACATACATTGCATTACGTCGTCTAATTTTATGTATTGTGTAAAGAAACGAATGACGATGAAAATCATAGGAATTACTTCGGGAAAAATTAAAGGAAAATGAACTATTTCGAATGTATAACAGTGACACTAAGTGTAATAAATTCCATTCGGAATTTTAGTGATGGTTCAAGAAACGTTCAAACTACTGAAATTCACTTGGAAAACTGTAACAAAAGGACTCGCATCTACTTCGCTCGTAATAATTCAATAGTACATAAGCGTAACGTCTATAATCCTGCACTGTACATTTTCTCATGATAAAAAGAACGTTTAAATTTTAAGACATTCATGATGAATTATACAATACTTAAGAGAAACATGTAAGCAATCGATTAATCATCAAGTTTAAAGATATAATAATTAGTATTATGAAATAAAGAATAAAAAATGTCATACTTTTATAATTAATGCTTCCAAGTTTAAACGTTGGTATGACGGACAATTTTTAATGTACTAAAACACTATAAGATAGCAGAAATCTTATTTTCATTGTGAAAAAACTACTAAAATTCAAATGACTACGAAATGTTACGAAAGAGCGAGCATTTGAGAAAAGTCAGATGTATACATATGCATACATTACATAGAATAAGAATAAGGATTACATACACATGGGATAAGTGCCTTTTTGTAAAAGTGACACGAATGCTAGATATTTATGATGTCTTCATGGTGCTGTGTTGCATATTGCATACAACCGAAAAAACAAGAGCTTGAACTAAAGAATTAATTGACCAGAAAAAAAGTCAGCCATTTTTCATTAAGTATGGAATAACTCTTGAACCACACATTCCTTACGTGTTATCACTTGTCATTTTTGCGGCCTGACACGTACACACATGTTCTTTGCAAATTTTTGTGACTTTTTACCCTCATTGATGATAAAATAATAATGATAATATTATTTTAAATTATACGTAGTATATATAAATCGTTGAATAAAAAAACTTAAAGGTGTAATAGAGAGTGCTTTGTTTTATTTTTTTCTTATCCTGTTAGATAACAAAGCAACTTGTATTACGACCGAGAGTATTTTAAAATATTTATTACTTGAAGAAAAAAAAATAAATTTGAATTAAAGTTGAATTGAACTACAAGTTTTTATTATTATTTCCCTTGTCATCCCTTTCGTAACATTTGTAATATTTCGAATAAAATTTATGCAACAATGTAGGTTGTTCTATTACATTCATGTTAAACTAACGAAGTAGATATTTTTTCGCAACTTACTGTTGCAAAAGAAATATTTAGTAAAAGAAACAGTTATGAAAGTTTAAAAGAATACATATTTTTTGTTCTGGGCGTGATCGGGCTTCGTCGGCGGCCTTCGTTCTTGTAGTGTCTTGTACCAATTCTGGTAATGAGAGCACAGTGTAAGATATACGTAAAGTTATGTGTAGTTATTATATAGTAATCATTACTAAGTAGTGCCATATGGTCGATTTTATTAAACCAGTAGCCGTACCTTATAACTCTCCTATGTTTTAACATAGGCCCGCAAAGCGAAGAAAAGTTATATGGTACGGTCCCAGTAGAATATCTATACTTTTTGAGGTCGATTTTCGTATTTAAGATAAATTATAAAACTTGCCGCAAATAACACAGTCAACGTCAACTTTTTAATTTATATCTACAAGATTAGTTGCGGCTGGTTTATAATTGATTACATGACTCTACTGTAAGTTGTAGTAATTATTTGGGTCAGCGCCATCTAGCGGTATTTTTTTTTCGCCAAAAGTGGCCTCTAAAATTCTGAGTCGATGCTTTAGGGCTTAGAGCCATTTAGTCAATTATAAACCAGCCGCAACTCATTTGGTAGCTATAAAATGAAAAAATAACAATACATGTGTTTTTGGCGGCAATATAACAATCTATCTTTTACTCGAAAATTTACCTTCAAAAATAGAAATACATAGGAAGCCAATTTTTGGTAAAAGATAGATTGTTAACTTGCCGCCAAAAACACATGTATTGTTATTTTTTCATTTTATAGCTACAAAATGAGTTGCGGCTGGTTTGTAATTGGCTAAATAGCTCTAAGCGCTAAAGCACCGACTCAGAATTTTAGAGGCCACTTTTGGCGAAAAAAAAATACCGCTAGATGGCGCTGATCTAAATAATTATTACTAATACTTATAGTAGAGCCATTTAGTCAATTATAAACCAGCCGCAACTAATTTNATTGGCTAAATGGCTCTAAGCGCTAAAGCACCGACTCAGAATTTTAGAGGCCACTTTTGGCGAAAAAAAAATACCGCTAGATGGCGCTGATCTAAATAATTATTACTAATACTTATAGTAGAGCTATTTAGTCAATTATAAACCAGCCGCAACTAATATTGTAGATACAAAATAAAAAGTTGTCGTTGGCTGTGCTGTTTGAGGCAAGTTTACAATTTATCTTCGTAATTTGTAATCGTAATTTACGTTCACATCGTCTTAAATGCAAACTCGCCTGTAAAATCCTTGAGCTCAGCTGTGTCTTCCATCAGTCCAGGTAGTCTTCTGCTCTCGGCGAGGAGCCGAAGTAGGATACTGTATAAGAATAATCATCACATTATTTATTTAGGTACTCGTAAAACAAATCGTCCTTCACCCGAAAAGATGAGTGGCCAGGAGGAAAATCCGGACATTCAGTGGGCGATTGACTTACTGACCCCGGGTCCCGACTACGAACTCAGTCTCATCTCCAAGTACTTTAATTACATTGCCTTCGGTGCTACCGGTCAGATCGGCGTCATCACTCAAAAACTTTTCAGTCGAAGACCCCTACTTTCAGGTGAGTGTTCTGATGTCTTGGTGTTGTCAAACTGATTAATGGATACAACGATCTAAAGGAGCTTTGATGACCTCTTGCGAATTTTTAGATTTGTTCAAGCCCCTTTTGGTTCGGTTCGGTTCTCTTAACAAAATATACCTATATAGAGGGAACCAAACAGAACTGGTTCTGTATATATAGGTATATTTTGTTAAGAGAACCGAACCGAACCAAAAGGGGCTTAAACGAACCTTTTATTTTCGTTCATGTCAGTGCAGAGTTAAGCTTTTGATTATGCAACGATGCTTAGCGCGTGGTAGGACGCTACTCTTGGTTGTTTCCTATACATCAAGCGAGAACACCAACAAAACAATCGGCTGTAAATTTCGTTTTTTGGGCTATCTGTCCATCTGCACCTAATACGGAATGTTGAATGACGCTTGGTGCAACAATATTTCCATATACTTTTCTTTGAATAGAATTTGTTTGAGAAATCACATTGTTTCTTTTTTATCACATTGTCAAAGTTTCGAACTTTTAACGCTTAAAAATCCAGTGTACAATTTCTCCTGTACACTTTTCATCTTCACCAATGTGTTAAGTAGTGTTGTATGTTATGAAATTCAGTGTTTGTCTAATCAATGAAAATACATCTTTATATTTATTTGATGAACAACTTTCAGGCTTACACATATACCCAATAGTATTTGTACTGACAATGGGTGTTGCTCATGTGACTAAAATTATGAAAAACAGAAGAGAAGGTTTGAGAGATGCCATTTTAAAAGATTATATTAGGAAATTTCCAGACGATTTTAAACCACCTGGTAATGACAGCAAAATAATTCTTATATGGCAAATGCTCTTGTTTCATTGGTGTAATTGAGTGAATTTTTGTGTTTTCAGTAAAAAGAACATGGAACGATCTTTTCCATCCATGGACTCCATGGCGTTGAAGTTTTGGTTAATTGGATTATTAAGTAGATTCTCTGTTAATTAACTTATTTGATATATAACAATTATAAATAATAAGTTAAAGTAAAAAGAAATAATAAATTGCAATAATTTGGAATAAATACTTTATTTTTATTCATTTATAAATATACTATGTTTTGTACACCTGACTTTGTATTTATTTTACTCCTAGTTGACAAATGTAAATAGACGTTAGCGCTCAGTTGAATAAAATGGGAAAGAAAGAAAAGAATATTTATGTTTTATAAAAATTAAATTAAAAGCAATATTGTAGTTTTGTTTTCAAATTGTATTTCAGACATTTCACATAAACAGTCATTTATATTACAACTGTAGGCCATTTTATAAATCTTTAACATTATATTCGAATATTGTTTTAATTAAAAAATTCAACATTTATCGAAATTTAAAGCCATTTGTGATTTAAATTTACACAATCATACTCCTTGATAGTTTACAATATACACATGCATGTGCGCAATGTTTTGTTTGAGACTTACATTGTAAATTATTTAATATTTAAAAATCTAAAAACTAAAATGACACAGTCATCTTATACGTTCTGTTGCAACATTAAAAACAGTTGCTTACATTTGGTTGTACATTACATACGTAGAGCTTTTTTTTATTAACAAGAATATTTTCTTTTTTACAACTAACAATTATATTTGTTTCTCATGATGTATGATGACGCCATTAAATCACAAATTGTAAAACAGTCATAATCAAATGTTTAAAATCAATAATGTAAATCAATTTAAAGTATTTGTAATATGTATAATATGCAGTAGCTAATGTAGTACACATATATACATAGTGCAAATTAAGTTATTTGCAATTTGCTTTTTGTTACAATGACAATAACGTTACACCCAGGGTTCCATTCGAAACATCTAGGAAGACATTTAGGCATACTGCTCGTTCAAAGTTAGATTTTGGTGTAAAAATTTATTTTTACTTTGACAGAGCTCTCCATACTTTCTAGGATTGACCGTTTGAATTTGAGAAAGTACCGTATCGATTTGTCCTTTTTTATCAATCTTTTACAGACTCAGATTACCCGTTTTAGAGATAGCGTGCATCGGCCATTGCGAAATACCTCTCTATTATATCTTGCGCAAAAAATATTTCTCCCGCAATGACGACGTTTAATCCCACTTTGCAAAAGATTTGTATCCATCGAGAACAACGATTGATTTGGTGAAAAATTTGAAAACATCTGTTGTTCAGTTCTGCTGTGCATTAGTCTTTTTTGCGCGTACCTCCTGGTAGCATCACGATGCATACATACGATTTATCTCATGCTGATAGCGTTCCTGAACTGCTTTTCTCTTGAGTTTAAATGCAGCAGTGACGAGGCCCATGTCAGGCGACCATGTCTCTGTTACCAGTTTTACAGCTCCCGGTACTTCAAACTTAAGCAAATTACCTGAAATAAATAGCAGTTTTTTTTTACTTGAGTCCACACTTATCATTATAATTGCAACTCGAAAAAAATACTCACATTTTTTTGAATAATCTACTAAAACATTCAAAACTAATTTTTCTATCTCTGAATTGTTACATAAATCTTCAAACGACGAGTAGGTAATTCCATGTTTTGAAGCAAGTTCTTCAAGGTGAACATGGTGGGGTACAATTAAGGCTACAGTGTAATCTTTACTAGGATCTCCATAAATACAAATATTTTCGACTAACGGACACGTTTTCAATTCAGCCTCCACCTTACCAAGGGACACGTATTCTCCCAATTGAAGTTTTACCAAGTCCTTCTTTCTATCTGTAAGATTCGAAAAGACAAAAATTAAAAAAAAATGTTATTTATTCAACTTGCAATATTACAAAAGAGCGCTACAAAGTACCAATGATTTTGATGGATCCATCTGGATGAGCTTCACCAATATCGCCCGTTCTGAACCATTGCTTGCCATCTTTGAAGAAAAAGTCCTTTGACTTTTCGGCAAGCTTGTAATAGCCAGCCGATATATTTTCTCCACCAATGACGATTTCACCTCGTGGATTTGGAACGTCCGTCACTCTGTAGCCAGCTTCTTCCCAGTTTTCTAGACAAATGTCGCAAGCTGTTGTGGGAGCACCAACTCTTCCAGTGCTTCTATCATAAGCTAAAAAGCAAAAGAATCATTATTTAAGTGTTGATTACCATCTTGACATTGTAAGTTTTAAAACTTACGGTCCATGACAGTTGCGCAGGAACAAGTTTCCGTCAACCCGTAGCCTTGAATCACAGTGACGCATAAGCACAGCTTGACTTGCGTGTGCGTTTCAGGACTCAGAGGAGCACCACCGCAAAGAATCACCCTTACGCGGCCGCCCAACACTTGCTTAGCGGCTCCAAAGATGAACTTATCACACAACGGCGTGTCGAAACCTCGCTTGGTCCATTTCAACTTATATTCATAGGCAAACTTGAAAATGGCCTGCCTAAAGGGCCCGGACTTTTTCACTTTTTCATTAATGCCCTTTGAAATCCTGTCCAAAATGAGCTGTAAAACGAATACGTCCAATTAACCGAGCGTGAAATCATGCAATCATACCGTAAAATTAAACTCACGGGCACGGCCGTTAAGCAAGTCGGATGCAAAACACTGGCGTCGCCCTTGCAGCCCTTCTGTATCTTGCTACTCGAATCGATCATCGTCAAAGGCGAGCTGTACCCAATGGGCACACCATTCAGGAGACAAACGCTCTCGGACAGGAGTTCAAAAACGTGAGCGAGGGGCAAAAAACCCATGAAAACGTCGTCGTCTCTGATATTTACGGCGTCACAGTAGGCCTTCAGGGTAGCGATGACATTCTTGTGGGACAGCAGCACGCCCTTGGGCACACCCGTCGAGCCGGAAGTGTACATGATAATAGCCGTGTCTTCTCCCTTCGGTGTCACGGACTCGGCGGTCGATGAGCTGCCACTCTTGATCACCTCTTGGAACGGAATCACGCGCACGCCTTCCTACAAAAAAAAAATTCGTTATAAAACGTCAACGTTATTGCGCGTGAAAAAAAAAAAAAAAAAAAAAAACAGCAAAAATCGCTAAACGACGATCGACGAACCTTCAAGCCCGTGACATCGGCTTGCTTGAGCTGATCCTCCATGAAAATAATGTTCTTGACTTCAGGTACTTTCCGTAATAGATTTTTAAACTTGGGCAGGAGCTCGAAACTCGTGATGACGGTGTCAACCTCGGTCTCGTTGATCCCGTGGGCGATGGCGTCGTCACCGAGGGTCGCGTATATCGTGACGACCGTGAGGTTCTGCTTGAAACAAGCGTGAGCCGCGATCATCCACTCCTCCCGCGTCTCGGCGAATATAACAATGTTCTTGCGCGCCGTCAGGCCGAGGTCCTTCAAGCCGCGACTGAAGCTGCACGCCAGCGCTTCGACCTCCTTGGAACTCTTCCATCTGTAGTCGCCCATTTTGTACTGGAACCAATTCATCAACGACACGATAACAATGAATACCGATCGTTGGATACAAAGAGAGATACAGATATGGAGAAATGGTAGGGAGAAAAAACCTTTTTGAAGATCCTGCCGTTGGGCTGGACCTCGTCCTCTTCGGCGAGGATTTGCCTGGTGCCAAGGCACTTTTTGTTACCGTGGACACTGGCCACCCATCTGAGCATTGCCTCGAGGGTCTCGATTTTTTCTCTGACGAGGGTCGCGTGCATCGAGCCGATCGGATCGACATTTCTGTACACGACGCTCTTGTCGTCGTCCCTGTGCACGGGCTTGGCTTTCACCCGGCGCGACGCCTTTTTCTTTTCCCAGGGCTTGTGCAGCAGCAGGTACACCGGATAGGTGAACAGGTCGCACACGTACGACACCGCCTTGATCGCTTGGATCGCACCGGTTATCCAGAAACTATCCATTTCTCTGGAAAATTCATTCATCGTGTTATTTTATATTCTTTTATTTTTTTTTTTTTCATCCCTTTTCGTACAGTTCTACTAGCTAATGTGACGTCAAGTATATTTTCCATCTCTCTATTATGATTTACTTTTTACAATTTTTTTTTTTTTTTCAACTCGAGAGACATATTTTACAAGTACATTCAAAATATACAGTCTAAAAACAAACTACTTGGTAGGTTGCTGTACTACGATACTAATTTTTCTCATTACAGATTACACACGCATCGGTGAGATTTCGCTTAATTAGCTTTGGAATAATTATTGTAATTGCACATATGCACGACCAGTGCAGTAATACAATTTACTGGGTTTCGAATATTGATTGTGGTATAAATTAATTTTGATGTGTTGCATTAAAAGGCTCCAGTGTATGCTACCACATGATTAAAAACACGCACAACATGCTACTAAAAGAAAAAGAAACCAACGATTTTACATTGACTACACTTACAATAAACTACAAAAATTTAATGTAAAGTTGACTCGTACGTAGAATAATCGAATGAAGGTCGAGGGCAAAATTATATACTCGACGCACTCTGCCTTAATAAGTAAAAAACAAATTGATAAAATTTTGTAAAGTTTCAATATCTCGCGTATCAAGCCAGCAAAGATAAATATTTGCACGCCAAGTTTATTTTTACGTTTCCAATAATAATTGCGTCCGTAAGTAGGCAAGTTTTATCTCAACTGTGTTTCAATTACCGAGACTCATAGTAGGTACGAGGAAACAACATCGATAATCAGCGTCGAGACGAGGCAATTAAAATTAGAAAAAAAAATAAATAAAAAAAAGCACCGACCGAGAGTCAGTAGGGAGAACAGCAAAAAAAAGCCCAGCGACGTCTCATTAATCGGGACGGGGAAAAAAAGGAGATTCGCTCGATACGATATAGAGAATTGCATTATTACGAAGAGAAAAAAAGTTAGGGGGGGGGGGGGGTAAAACGAGTTTCCCAGAAAACTTGGACACACATCGAGGCTATAAACATCTGCATATCCCACCTGCGCGTATTGACCAGCAGATTTTTTTATAGTTATCTCGTGCGCTCGAGCGGCTTTGATTCACGCGATTAAAGTACATAGATGAGATGGCGAAACCACCGAAAAATAGACCTCGGGTAGTTGCTGTTTTCTTCTCGCATACTAAGCACACCAGCGCGAGAGTACGAGAGGGACACCCGACGTAGAAATATGTACTTGTGTTACGCAACTTCACTGATACAACGGGTGACCACGATAACGTGTAGACTATATATACGTATATATACATACCTACAATTATTTACTTGTATAAGTAGTAATACCTACTCTCCCCGACTCTCCCTGTGGCCACCGCGTATACACTTTGGGATACTCTTAAAGTTCCGTAGTTGGTTCAATCGAGACATCATTATATTCTCGCGTTATCGTTTGGGTGTACTGTATATACATATGTACATACGAGCGCGATGTAACAATAATTACCGATCATTTATCGATTGTACATGCGATTGTACAATCGGTCATCGTTGTCATCTTCATTGCACACCGTACACTTATCGTTTAAAAATAAAAGCTTTTTTTACGTACGATCGATAATATACTCGGCTAGTCGAATCGGCTCCTTAATCAATTTATACGCGCGATTGTGCGTGCGTTCCACGGCTTATCGATTTAGCCGCGGATCACGTGCAATTATTCATCGGGTGCGTGAATAACAATCCCTGCCATCATGGGGACAGATGTACTCGTTTTGATTGGATAAATTCCGAAGCCGAGAGTTGTGCTTTTCAACGGTTTATAATTACTATTTTTTTAAATGCGTACCATTAGAGAGAGAGAGAGAGAGAGAGAGAGAGAGAGAGAGAGAGAGAGAGATAAAAAAAACTATATTATTAAATCAAACTGCTCTATTTTCTCACTGTTGCGTGAAAATATCCCAGTGGTCAAAGCAAGCGTCGGGGCTACACGTAACGACCTGTCGATCGGAAAAATCGTGTGTATGTGTAGTAACGCCACACTACACCACTTTTATACTTAATCGCGAAAGAGTAGCGAGCACTTATATTTACTTATGTAATACAATACAGGTTTATTTTGCCATGAGGTTGTAAACACGTATACATCAAATGCATTTCTGCGTTTCTTATGTATCCGACAAAATTACCTGGAATTTATATGCATATAATGTCGGCCACCGGTGACTTTAATTTAAATTGATATGTTGAGGGGGATGTAGAAATTATTGAACGAATTTATGATACCTTTCTCAGCTCTGACTTTTCACGGCCATCGGTATTGTTACACGTACAAATTTTATCGCTCACGGGTTTCAATGTATCAAATCAATTAATTACAGCAATATTGATAAACTAGATTTTTTTTTTTTTTTTTTTTTTTTCCAAAACTCATCTATAAATGAAACAAACAAAATTGTCAATAACTTTACTTGTATCATGAATTGAAATTGTAAAAAAGTGCCCCAAGTGACTGCACGTGAACTACTTCATTTTTTTTTTCTCTTAAAACGCTTGTCTCTCTCAAAGCTCTGTTCTGCACTTTTCATGTCTCCGACAATTGGATGAAGAATGTGTAAGAACACTTGTCTTGTCAAATAAAAGATAAGTCCCGTTATCGAACATTCAACTTACTTGTTGCATGTACTTTTACTGATCAACCAACGTGATTTTACTTATCATCTTATTATAATTAGCGAAGAGTACATTTTTTTTACCCATCAATGCTTTACACATCCACGCAATTAATCGCGTCTGGCTTATTTTTTTTTCTTTTTGTTTTTTTCTCTATTACAACAAAAAAAAATTAAAGTTTTACGTCTGCGACAGATAAGTACTTTATGGAGCGACTGCTTCCAGTTATGTGTCAAGATAATGAACGATGATTCAGTTTAAATCGTGTACTATATGTATTGCACGTACTTGCACTGAAGAATAATTTTATGGTTCTTTTTTTTTTTTTCTGTTAAAATTCTGTAATCAGATCTATAAGATTGTATAATTATGAAGAAATAAAGTGGCACTTTAACATGTTTTATCAATTAGATTCTTTATGCTACGTTTTCCAACACTTGAATTATTGGGCTTTGTGCAACAGACATTCCTATATACCCTATTTTTCAATCTATACAATTCAAGGTCTCGATTCGTCTATCGCAATCAATCAAATTTGAAGGTATTACATCGCCGCGCTACAAGGTTCATCCTCGAGTTTCGCAAGAGCATTGGCTGCAGAATTTCACGGTAACACCAAATATCGATTCAACTTGCTTTCGGTTGTACAACAGAAAAAAAAAAAAAAAGAAAAAAAAAAATTGTTTTTCTGCAGCTCTGTCTCACTAAAAAAATCATCCTTGTTACGCAAGCCCGAGGCGAGCGCACGGTAATGATTTTCTTTCCATAAAACTAGAAACAAAAAACACACCGATATGCATCGCAGTAACACGAGAAGAGCTTCCAAAGAAAAAAAGAAAATCCAGAATCTCATCCAAGTGTATCGTGATGCGTGTTGTTTCAAGCGCAAAACCAGTTGACATGGTGATATACATGTATACATCTTGGAGCAGAATCGCGAGCAGCTGTGCTCCTTCAGAGTCCACGGGGCGTTTTCTTATGTAATACGTAACAAGGCATCGTACCGACTACCGTTCGTATAAAATTAATATCGCTACGGGCAAGGAGAATGATGTATTGGTCGACACGCACGGATAAAAAAGAATAAATAAAATAAAATCTTGCGGGCTTTACGGCCCCATCGTATTCTCGTTTGGTTTAAGTATTATACGAGATAAAAAAAAAAAAAAAAAAAAAAAGTACGCAGAGTGGGTATCGAGATGTAATTTTTGGAATATTTTCGGTGTCCAAACGCACACTCGAGATTTGATTTTGCGAGCACCGCCTTTGCCAATTCGGTATCATCTGGGCTTTTATCGCAAGCGTTTGGCTTGGATTTTATCGGAGTTTTGGGTAATACGGTAATCATTACAAATTGAATCCTCACAAGTGTATAACGTTGTATGCCTATTTAATTTTAGTCAACTAATTTTTCTTCTTCTGTGTTATAAATAAATAAATTCATGGTTTTGACAAAGTAACGTGGATTTTTACACGTGTGCCGGAGCAATGTTTACAGCGGGGTAGAGGCTAAATCTTTACGTTGTCTACGAATAAAAAAAAAATTAAAAAAAAATGTGGAACTTACTATCTACAAAATCATCTAAAAAAATGTATCTACGTCGTGCGGGCATGCAGTCATCATTTATAATGGAGAACCTGTTATTATGTAACAAGATTATAGGGTACAAAAAAGAAAAGAGAAGAAAAAAATCTACGTGTGCAAAAAGAGAGAGAGAGAGAGATAAACAAAAGCGTGCAACAAAACGCTTACACTTAAAATGTTAAATCTGTTATGTCGGTAACTCACTTCTTGTCATCGACAATCATGGTGTTGGCTGTTATATTATGCGTTTAGTCCGAAACCACTTTTATTTTATCTAACAACTTGATTTTTTTTTTCCTCGGTTACAAACTGCAAGAAAGACCCAGGTGATATTGGTTTTTTGTGCAATTTAATGTTAATATGATTATTTTTTTCAATGTCAGTTATCATCATTACAACCATTGTTAGTATATAATATGCATATATAAAACATGTTAGGTGATTACTGTACAAAATGTTATTATACATCAAAAAAATTTAAGATATTGTATACTTGAATTAGCACAAAGGGATGTGCGTTGTTAGTATTGCAGTTAGTAGCTCTTGTTGGCAAGTTATTTATATTTGGTTGAAAAATCTCGTCGCAACAAGATAAAAGTTGGTGTTTTAGTTGAATATGGGAGTTTGGTAGAGTTCCTGATGTGACGACGATTAATTTGAAACTGGAGCAGATAAAAAAAATTGACCATCCATAGTGTATGATTAATATTGCTGCATATCAATGACTCGTGTTATGATTGAAATATTCAATTATGTAACACTCAGATAAGCTAAGGATTTTTGACCTTTTTAAAAGATACACACATACTATATCTACGTATCGAAAGAAAACAAATCTCGCGCAGCGAAAGAGGCTGTACGAATGTATTCAACATTGGAGCTAAAACGATGTCACGAAGAATAATTTTTCACCTCGAAAAAAATTGTACTCAATGCCTCTCATGATTCAAGAATTACTATCCACATGGAAAACGAAGCAATTAAAATAATAGTGTATATAAATAAATAAATAAATAAAACCCTGGCAAAAGTCAAAGGTGTATCGGCACATGTATAAGGTACAGTCGAGTACAATGAATGATCATCAGTTAGATCAATCGAGCTTCACGGCCACATACTTCATAATATGGCATATGTATCTGTGTACAAAGAAAGAACGAGAGAGAGAGAGACCAAAATACCCATTCGCACTTCAAACTGTTAATTATACAGTCAAATGAAGCGAGAAGCAATGCCACACACACACTGTGCCATTGAATGTACTTATTACTTGATGTAGGAGGTACTATATTAAATCGACGGTGCGAACTCGATAAGGCAAGACCGAGGGCAAGACTACTAATGACTCTCTGTAAGAAACGACGAGGGGAGGAAATATCGAGTTACTTTGTACGCAAACGCTATTCCCTGCTATATGATATTGACTTCAACATTCCGATAGCCCCGTATTATCGAGATGACGATAAGGAAATTTTATATTATATAACCGTTAGGAAAAAAAAAAAAAAAAAAAAAAGGTACAGCGGTATCACCTGTAGACCTTGTGCATCTATTTTGTTCTTCTTATCACCGACCCAATTGTATAGATTCAACGAGTTTATCAGTATAACGCATTGTAACGCGCACGTAGCATCAAACGAGACACATACCTATATATTACATACAAGTATTTTTAGTTGTAAGGAATTATGCAACTCGTGCGGCGCGCGCACTTATAATCAGAACGTCATGTACAGTGAGTATAACTATGTTGTGAGTAATTCCTCCTCTCGATTTCCGCATTGCGTTGCCAATGAAATTTCTTTGTACCAACAACAGAGCACGCATTTTTTGGTCCATGTATCTACGTGTAGTACACTCGCCCTGAGAACCCAAACAGCCACCACCGTGAGACCCACCGTGAAAACCATATGCGTGTCCACGTCATCGTCTCGCTTCGAGTTAATTCAATGAAGATAGCACAAAGGAAGATTCGTGGACAAGCTTGGGTGGGGGTATCGGCTTTACGTAATGCGCGACAACGCGAAAGTGAAACTCCATTCACGGATGAAAAGAAAACAAGAAAAAAAAAGAAAAAAAAATCCGAAAGTATAATATATGTAGCGATGGTTCTGCTGCTCTCGATTGGAGGACACTGGGTACGGGCTTTTTCCCTTTGAATTCAGGTGTAGCCTCTTTCGAGAAAAAAAAAAAAAAAAAAAAAAAAAAAAAAAAAAAAAAAAAAAAGGTTCAAATATATTTGCGAAAAAGGAAGAATATCAGCGCATAATAATACGAGGCAGACAATACCTATGTGTATGATGATATACATGAAATAAAACGCGTGTGCCACGGGTCGACCGGCTACTGAGCGGCCCAGACATCATCACGTTTCGCCTTACGGGCTTGTGCCCCGTAGCAGCCCCGTTTTGCGTGCACGGCTGCGTATATTATATTGTATCTCTCGAGGAGTGGTATCAGCAACAAGTGCAACAACCGAAGACGAGGGAAAAAAAAAAATATATAAGAAACGCAACTTTCAACTCTCTCAGTAACTTGCTGTTTTTGCGAGCACACGACTGTAATCTTCGATCTTTGATCCGAATAGCAAACGGCGCCGGGAGACTTTTGGGGATTTATGTAATTTTTTTTTGTTGATAAAACGTATACTTGTATAATATAATATATATGTAAGTGGGCGTTCGGCGACGAGTTTCTTTTTCCTGTAATTGGATAATAAACCACTGCGAACCGGGACCACTTTTGTTTATTTTTTTCTTAACGAAAGAAGAAAGAAGATTTTGTTTCGTTTATTTTTTATTCTTTTTTTGTTCAGCGACACGTGGAGGAAAAAGAATAAGCGACGACTTGAAGGGGGTGCATGGGAGTTTGTTGATTCGATATATAATCAATTAACTATAACAACGGGTATTGCAATAAAAACTAGGCTAATTTGCAAAAGTTTATCCATGTGGTGTAGAATGAAAAAGTTGATCCGTTGTCTCCGCAACGGTGCGGGAAAGAAAGGGGATGACATGCATTATTATTGTCTCGTTGGTTCGTCATGATCGAATATCGGAAAAAACCGTTACAAGTAAGCGCTACGTTGTTAGTCACGCGTATTTTTGTATTCATTTACGTATCATGAAACTGATAAAATGAGAGCATTGATTTCGACTCGTGCCAAGCGGAAGATATACTAGACGCCTATTAAATGACTTCGTAACGATCCGAAAACTCCCGGAAGTAAAAAATTTGAAAAATTTACTCGATGCGCGCGACGCTGCCGATGCGTCACCGAACGCGCGTCTTGTACACGTAATCTCTCACCAGATGATGATGATCAAAACACAACAATAACGAGGCACGCGCGACCGATGCACATTTTGCAGTCTCGGTAAGAGACATTATTTATTGCGCGTACGTAGCCTTGATACAATACTTTTTTTACACGAAACTCGGGGTTATTGGTAATCCGTGCCGTTTGTTACATAAAACGCGTATCATGAAAATAAAATAACTAACACCTGATGTGTCTCTATTACGCAAGTATCGTAAACAAATTAAAAAATTACTTGGGTGTAATCTGCTATTGTTATTATTTTACACTTACATGCACATCTCGATTGACTCTCCGGACTCCGAGCAGGTCGGTCTGATTCAATGCTCATTCAACGGCGACTCACTCGGGGCGAAGGGGACGGGTTACACTCTCTCATCCACGTTTCAGTTTACACGTACCACTGTAGCTTTAGTCCGCGTCACGCACGTCTCTCTTACTATCTAATAATATGTATACCATTTACCATGTGGGTATTGTAAGTTAAAACTTGTAGATGTTGTATACGACGTTACAGATCAGTCATTCATAAGTGTACATGAGGGTTTTCATGTGGGCGCTCTGTCGTGACATTGACGGTAATTGAAGAGAGTCCTTTTTGTAATACATGCAAATTCAAAGAATACAGGGTGTACTGCTGTATACTTAGAGTTTCTGTTAAGTATAGGGACGTTTAACGGATAGTGGGCAATGATTCATTAATCAATCGACAAATAAGATTCGTGTGAATAAAAAAATAAGAGGAAAGATCATTCGACATTACTATACGTATACATTGTGAACTAGAGAAAATCTTTTGAGCCAAGTTTGCGCACATACTGTGACGTATGCGACGACGAATCTGTATATACCCTACCTGTTTAAAGGACATTTTGGAGGTTAGATCAATCAAACGAGACACACACTTTTCGATAGATGGAAGAAAGAACAATTACTGTAAAGACGAGGACTAGAGAATTTTTTCACCCAAATATTTATAAACACATTCACTTATATTTATAGCCAAAGTGCGTGATCGATTCTTAGAATGTATATACTTATTGAGGGACTTTCCACAGTAAACAGCAAAAGCATAATGTTACGTGTTATTTTATTTACCTTTCAGGCGATAATTGTTTCCATATTTTTGTGCGTCAACGCTTTTATTGTGCAGTATTTTACGAAATTCTCCGTGTTTCGGTCTCGACGAAATAACACTTGAAATCAACAAGTCAGTCGATGTACCTTTTACACTTAAAAAATATAACAACAAATAAGTAAATGAGAGAGCAACATCACTTGGAACTTGGAACTCCAGCAGCAGACAAGCGCGTGTTTCTGCTTTGAGCTTTCTGCTCTGCCGTCTAAAAGACTAGCGCACTGCACGCGCGGGGACATCTGTATGCAGTATATATATGTGTATGGAGCCGAACGTGCAAGGGAGAGAAGAGAGAAACACCAAGGTTAATCTTGCCATCCTCGTCGCTCTCCTCCACCTCGATATATATTATATAGTTATATTTAAATTTAAGGTATACCATTTACCCATGTATACCCGCACCCACACACATGTACGCACCATCTCATACATGGACCTATATACATATACATCGCGGCGTTATATTTACTTACATTAAATAGGTGTACTTACATTTATATCGCGACATTTGCAAAAAGGTTGTACTCCTAACCTTACCTCGCGAATTTCATCGACTACCACGACCGCGAACTCAAGTCCTGTACCTACAGCTGAATTGTTCTAAATCCCTAGAATAAACGTATGGTGTTAAGCAAACAATAATCATGGTTTGTTGCTACAAATCAATCAATATATGATCAATGTGTTGTAAGTATAAGTAAAATTTGTTAATTACGTACGTAAAAATAAGGATCAATTAGCGAAACTCAAGGAAGTAGTAAAAATAGCGTTGATTGAACACATTAATCACTGGTCAATTGTAATATTCTTATAACAAAATACATTCTTTTTTTATCATTTAACAATACGTGGCAATAACTTTCCTCGTTAATCAAGTGATGTATGTGTTTAATTATTTTATTTAACGAATTCACTAAGAACTAAAATTTAGATTAAGTATAGGAAAACTATTTGGTCAATTTTTCTAACCACTGCCAACCGTCGCACGTGTTGTCACACACCAAGGATACACCTAATGATACGATGAATTTGTCCTTTAACGTGTGTGTACACAGGAAGGTAAGTACCTATCTATGCTTGTCCATCACGTAAAAAAGGAGCGGCAGTGGAGGCGGGGTGCGCCGATGAAAAGGGGGCGAAGAAAAAACAGTGAGTAAGCATGAAAATATATACCTATCTGTATATATATATATATATATATATATATAGAGGCGTCTGATGATGGCCTGAAATGAGAGAAAAAAAAGTGACAGGATCACCACGTGGCCCGAACTTAAAGAGCAGGCGCGCTCGGCTCACGCGATATCCGAGAGAGACGAGAAATGCACACTGCACACACGGTGTACGTACACATATATGCGATTGGCAAATACATATTAAAAGGAATAGAGACGGAGAGGGGCAAAACGGCGCAAAAGGACCTACTTTATACTTGTACACCTATATATACCTGTATATGTTTTTTCCCACGCGATGATCATCAGACGACTCGCTCGAATACCCTTATATTCCCCAGGCACAGGAAATAAAAGGACGACCTCGTTTAATCCCAACATACGCTTTCATCTGCGTAACGTACAAAATGTAACTGTATAACTGACGAAGAAGAGTTTATATTTCAGAAGAGAGAAAAAAAAGTCGAAACGAAGAGCAGATAATACGTATAGGAGGTACTGCAAGGTTTATAAATATACGCGACTGTGCTTCGCGAAGCAAGGTTGGCACATATAGAAAAGCACAGTAGTTTGGCGGTGGTAAATAATGTACTTGAATAGGTACGCGCTCATCTCGCCCTTCCTGGCGATCTCTCATACTTATTGGCACTATACTGTGAATAATCAATTGAATCGAGTATAAAGGATAATTGGTATACGTACTCAATATTTGCCAGTCGAATAATCCCACAGCTATTATGATGTATGCAGTCCTAATGATCGTACGATGCGTTAGCGGTTCCTGTGCCGCTGTCGTTGCAGTTCATCTCTCTCTGCAACTTTAAAATGGCAATTACACTGGTTCAGAAGGACCGCGCAATTATGGAATTCGGTGCCTGTTGAACTTTGCGAAAACTATTACGCGGTGGGTATAATTGTGTACTTGACAATGTATAACAAAGAGCAATTTTTTATTACTGTCCACAGTCCACGCGCGTTGACGGCTGCTGCATGACTGTGGGCCGCAGTCGAGGCCGCGAAGGTTTGCTTTTATTATTCTCCTGCGTTCGTTCAACGTGCGCCCGCGCGCTGCTCGCGCCCCGCAGTGGGTACCACCACCACCACCTACATAGGTATTATTACGGTACAATACTACAATATATACGTGAACGTGATGTGTAATACACGTATGCGGTGCAATAACGTCACTCGTATCGCAGAAAAAAAACGCCTCTCTCTCTCTCTATGCAAGTACTTTTATATATATTTTTATACTTGGACAACTTGTTCAATTTCAATGTTAATAAGATATCTCGGTTCGTATATGTGTTTGCACACCCATGTTCAAAAGGGTTTTCGTTATACTTGACTAGTATTGAGTACGGCTGTGAATAAGTTATTTTTTTACAAAGATGCAGGCATTCGCATTGCATAAAGCACGTAATGTCGTTCTTCAGAAATCATCCATACACTCGACAGATGGATGTTCGTTTTATTTTTATATTTTTCATTGTACCGAGCACATGACTTTCGATCGTTAAATTTCGCAATGATGGAACAAAATGATAAAAATCGTTGTAAATTATCTTAAAATTTTGCACATTATCGATTCAAAATTTTGGCCACTGGGTTAAAATTTTTTTATGTGTTACATTCCAGATTAATCGGCTCTTATCGGTAAAAATCGGTGAGGTCGAAACTTTGTTATTCGCCTATCGAGATAACAGATTCGGTATTGAATTCAAACAAAGATGTGACACGAGTAGGTACGTGAATCTCAGAACAAGTGATGCAATCTATTGCAAGGCCAGAAATCTATTTTATTATGATTAATGACGATTGAGTTACACGTCTTTTAAAACGACTGTTACGTCGAGCTTTGGAACAAAAATTCTCATTTCGAAACCTCATGTCAGTATGACTCTACAGTCATTATTGTCGAAGTTTTTATTGACATTTTCACGCAAATCGATTAATGCCGATTAGATTGGTACTCATTGGTTGTTTGTCAATTAATATGTCTTCTATCTATTAACTCCTCACAGATCTGCTCTTTCCAACGAATTAAGTTTGTTTTTCTTTAAAAAATAATCGAATTCTACATTGCTTTACGAGGTTTTATCTAATAATCTGCACTTCGTCACCAACTATTGATATCAGTTATTGTATTTTTGAAAATCGACAAAGTCCTAAGTATAAAAATTCATTATTTGAGAATATTTTTAAAATATCATCGTTATTTTCATCCGTATATTTCTCGATAGAATATAAATCTATGAAAGTTATTCCATGCATTTCAAGGTGGATCTAATGAACGAAAAAAAAAATTTTATTGGCATCGACAAGGATCCGATACGTTTTTATCTCATACTCTGAATTTTCAAAAAAAAAAGAAGATGAATAAAAACTTGTTATATTACAACTGCTGTAAATATTATATCCACGCTCGGTCGTTAGCTAACATTGGCATGATTCATTTTACACTTTGAAAATTGTTACAATCCAAGTAGTAATAATAGGATACTATGACATTTTAATATCGAACCAAGGCCAATCAAACGATAAAAAATACAAGATGAAAAACATTCGCGTTCTCGAGAACGCAAAACGTCCCACCACGTGGAGTAAACGTGCGAAAAACTGTCTCACCGCCTTATAGACGGAACTAATTTAGCAACCAATCACGCGTGCAACGAGATCAATGCGCATTTCTTCGTCGACTCCAAAGTTCGTCGTCATCGACAAGAAAACGTTTTTTTTGGTTCTCTAGAGCACTCGCAAAAAGACGTGAAGAAAAAAAGAAACTCAACGCGCCGAGTTCCTCGGCAAGTGCAGGCATGTGCTGCACGCGAGTATTTTCGTCCTAAAGTGTCGTCGTCCAGGCGCTCTAGGTGGCGAATCCGAGAGGCCGCCGGTCACTTCTATTTTTTCTCTCCGTGTGGTTCGGTCAAAGATAACGCGTGCTGTCCAAAACAGTGAGGAAAAGGAAAAACGAAAAGCGTCCGTCTAGCCGGGGCGAGAATTTACAGGCCGTGCACACACGATAGCCGTTGTTTCCCGGTTCGCGAGACGTCTTTTTGGATTCGCGACAACGGCCGCCTCACTCGGCACCGACCAATCGCAGCTGAGATGACTCGGGTGGGAGCAGTGGCGTGATCCGAGATCCGAACGAGGATACGCCGGCGTGCCTTTCCCCCGTGCCCCTCTGGCCTTGGGTGTCTTTTCTCTCGCTTCCTCCTGGCACGCACCTGTGCTTATGTAGGTACACGCTATGCTTACTCTGTGCGAGCCAATAGAGGAACAATCAATAAATTTTCACGAGAGCGCAGAGGCCGCCTTTACGTGGACATATCCAAGCGCGTTAACTGGTCGACGACCCACGCAGCTAAGTCGTCGTTTGCGTTGTTTGTTGTTGTTGATCTTATGGTGTATTTGTGAGTTACTCAATCATGATACATGATGTCGAGTGCGTTTCGGTGCAATACTGAGCAATGCAGCCTATGGTTTTTTCGTGTTTAATCATTGGGTGGATATTTCTATGCGCAGATGAAATATTTTCAAACACCGTTTCTTCATTATGAATGATAAATTTTTTTTTTATTATTCATGTTTCATAACTTATTTTGTAAATTAAAAATAAATATTAATATATAAAACTGCCTTTTGATCACAATTTTACAAAGAAAATCCATTGCTTTCATACATATAATACACATTAATGTATGTATACACAAACAACCGAACTGTTGCATCGACGAGATGCTTTGTAGAAAAGGGACGAGAAAATTTCGCAAAAATGTTAGTCTAAGAGTTTGATAGTTTATAAAAAAATGGACTTTTAACTTTTGTAGAAATATTAAAAGTTTGTTGTTTTATATGCAACTTTTCAAGACATTTTGGAAGATCTCGAAAATACAATCATTTTTCTTTTTGTAGCCAACAATTGGTATTACCATTTAAAAAAAATTATATAAAATTAATCTTAAAAGTTAAGTATACAAGAGGGACACTAGGGAACTATAATATAATATTCTTTGATTCTATGGTCTATACAATCTTCTCACTTATGTCCATTTAACATAACACGGTTTTGAGTCTTTTATCACGAAAACTCATGAGCTTATCGTGTATAAAAAAAAATTATAAAGTTCAAGACCTTTTTAGGCGTGAGTTTGATCATCTTCTACAAAATCGTACGCCTCTTCTCTCGTTACGCACTCCACATGAGAAACTTTGTTTCTAAATTTCACGCCATAAAATTTGTTTGCATGCTGCAATAACTCTGGTCTGTAGAATAAAAAAAAAAAAAAATATATTATTTCAAAAAATTTTCATCAAAGTCATGCGTGAGTTAGCTCTCTTGTTTACCTGAATGTAGTTGTGATGAACTGAGCTTCGGAGCTTAATTCATGAATCATATCAGCTACTGCTTTTCTGTGTTGAGCATCGAGAGCCTGATCGATTTCGTCAAATAAATAAAACGGCGCTGGATCGCACTTTTGAATGGCAAAAATGTTGGCCAATGCAACAAGTGACTTTTGCCCTCCTGACAACTGATTCATTTCTCTCATTTCGCCCTTGTGTCCCGTAAACGAGACTCTAATGCCTACAAGCAAGCCAAAAAAACATAGAGATCATATAAATCTTTAAAAGTTGACATAGAAATGTAATTATGAACTTACCAACACCAATGAACCTATCAGAATCAGCAGTTTCAGATACAGAGTCACCGTTATCTTCACCATCGGCAGTTTTCATTACTAATTGCGCGTGACCCGAGGGAACGAGCTTTTTAAAGACTTCAGAAAAGTATTTACTGACCTACAATGATTTGTGAATATTTCACATAAATTTTCTTTTCTTACCAAATAGATTTTCGATTGAATGTACATTTATTACCTGTTTGAAGGTAAACTGAATAGCTTCACACTTTCTTTGCTCAAGAACCAACATTAGTTCCTTAATTTTTTCATCAGCCCTATCAAGTTCTTCTTTTCTCTTTACTAATTTTTCTTTCTGCTCGCTAAACGAGGTGAACTGATCCAAAGCTTTTTTATTGACGTGACTAAACATAAGACGAATCAAAATTAATTTAAAGAATATTTGAAGTTTTAAATTTTCGTATGATTTACCTGTATTTCTTCAGATGACCGTTTGCTTCTTCCATTTTCTTGAATAACTGTTTCGTTGACATATTACTGAACTTTGAATAGGATTCTTTATTGGGAAGTGCACCGAGTTCAGTAATTTTATGTGTCAATTCAGATATTTTTTGTTGTAACATATTCATTTTGCTAGCTAATTTCTCAAAGTCCTTGGCATCGGAATCCATTTTTTCTTGTGCTTCTTTTTCTATGGCTTTCCACTTTTCTACCTCTAAAGCCTCGGTTTTTTGCTGAAAAAAAATAAATAAATAAATAAATAAAAAATGAAAAATTATCAGTGAGCTAATTAAAACCTTTTGCGCTTATATAATTGAAAAAGTATGTACCTTTTTGTTAGAAGCAGTCACTTTCTCATTTTGCATCTTAAATTCGGCTTGATTTTTTAATAATCTTTTTTCAATGTCTGTTAGTAGGGTCTTTGACGTCTCCAACTGTCGCTTTCGATCTTCTACAGAAATTTCTTGTAGAGCTTGAACTAATTCGTCTTTTCTACGAATAAGATTATTTGTTAATAAGTTTTCCAACTTATTTTTCTCTGCTTCCAATTTCATTCTCTTCACGAAAGCCTCCTTATTCTCCTTCGTCAGACGCCTGATTGCATCGTTCAATTGATCAACTTGATGTTGATCAGCTACCGAAAGCTGCTCCATTAAATCTTGGTGAAGTTCACTTTCCAAACCTTCCTTTGTAGCAAACATTGTTTCCAAGCTCGATTTGCATTGCTGTAAACTTTTCTCTTTCGGTAACTTACTTCTTTCAATAGCACTTAGCTCTTCCTTCATAATACGAATCTCACCTTTCATTTTGTCATAAATGTCCCTGTAAAAATTAAAAATTGAAATTACAAAAATCACTAAAATTTATGAATGCGATTTTTACCTTGCTTTGCTGTTTTTGGTCTCAGTTCTTTGCATCTCACTCACATAAGAACTGATTTCACGGTCAGCGTTTCTAATTTCTTCTTTCAGAGTACTTAACTGTGATTCCAAAGCATTTATTTGAGCTATTAGCTCTGATCGATTTTTTTGAATTTCCAACCGTGATCGCAAAGTGTTGAAGTACCCTCCCGTTAACGAACCTTTAGAGGATACCTGATCTCCCTCCAAGGTGACACAGTCCAATCCAGATGTGCGTGCCAAGCTCGTGGCAGCCTCCAAATTCCGGCAAATAAGAGTTTTTCCAAAAATATACCTCATAGCTTTATCGTATTTCTCATCGTAATTTAATTTCGAAATCATCGGAATGGCATCTGAAGTTTGTGGATATTCAATATTTCTGACATGTAGGCGGTTCAGTGGCATGAAAGTTACTTCACCGGGTAGTCGCTGATTGTTCATTTCCTTCAAGATTTTTGTACCAAATTTATCGCTTTCCACAATGTGATGGAAAAGACGATTACCAGCCGTAACTTCAACAGCCATGTACACGCTTTTTTCGCAATCAAAGTTCTCTATGACTGGACCATAATAACAATTGACTTCTTTGGCCATGTCGGGACGTTGCCTAAATGTCTCGAGTACCTTACGAACGCTGTCTCTGCCGTTAAGAATAGGTTTGCCAGCCATCGATCTCAAGCTTTGATCAGCTTTTGCTAAATCTTCTTTTAATCCAGACAGTTGAAGCTGAAGAATACTTTCTTGTCGGTATTGGTCCTTACGTTTAGCTTGACTTTGATCTTTTGCCTTGTTGTAATCATAATACTGTTTATTATGCTCATCAATTGAACATTTCTGTCGTTCCATTTCTCTCGTGTCATCTTGAATTTTCTTCTCCAGAGTTACGCGTTTTTCTTCGTCTCTCTTAAGATCTTCGGTAATTTTCTTTTGATGTTCTTCTTTATCCTTTATTTGTTTATTCAGCTGCTTCAATTCTTGCTTTATCCAGTTGTCCCTTTCTTCCTTCGTGGTGAACTGACTTCCTCTACCCTGCTTAGCGTACAGTTCCTTGCGTTTTTGCTCTTTCAAAGCTAATTCTCTCGATATTTCCTCTTCTTTACGCTTTATCTCTTCATATTGCGGCTTTATGTTTTCCAACTCAATTTCTTTTGCAGCAATTTGATTTTTTAGTTTATCCAACTCCTCCTCGGCTCGTTTGCGACTATCACTGTCTCCCTTAACTTCTTCCATCAAATCATTGATTGTAAGAGTAAGTTTTGTTTTCTCTTTCAAAAGTTGCTGCTGCTCAGCACTGAGCGTATCACGTTCTTCTTTAGCAGTTTGTGCTTCTTTCTTAGCTTCTTTGTGCCTCTTTGTTGCTTGTTTAACTTTTTCTTGAGCAGTTTTTACTTCAGAAGTTAAATTTGCTTGCTCTTGACCGCTCCTTGCACGGGAAGCTTCCAATTCCTCTAGCTTACGTTTGTTTTCTTTCAACTCGCGTTCATGTATGATGTACTCCAAACTTCGACGTTGCTTGTCCCATTTTTGATACTCCTTCAATTCTTCTTTTTCTTCGCTCAAAGTTTGCAATCTCTCCTCTAAAAAATATAAATTCTCATCGCACATATCTTAAACGGTTTCAATATTTTATCCATACCTATCGTCCGAAGAAAATCTTGAATTTTTTCTATTTTCCCTTCAGTTTCTTTTAGAATAGCTTTTGATTCCTCACGTCTTTCATCATAAACTCTTGTTCCAGCAACTTCTCTTAGTAATTTTAACCTCTGAGAATCAGGTGCTGTAGCCATTTGATTAATCTAAAATAAAATAAAGTTTTTAAATAACATTTGAATCGAAATTGTATTTATCTCGTACACACATCTTACCTTTCCCTGTTTGACGATGTAGTAAGGATTAGACCTAGAAAATCCAGCAGACTCCAAAAGATTCATTACATCGCTCCTAGTTACTATTTTTTTATTAAGAAAATATTGGTCCTTTTTAGAACCAATGACTCTTCTCAAGTACACTTCATCTTTGTCGATCTAAGAATAAACAAAAAAAAATGATATAATTAATGAAAGGAAAACTTGGAAAATTGTTTACGTCGTTTTAACTTACAGGTAACCTTCCATCAGAATTATCAAAAATGATTTCAACGTGAGCAGAAATCACCCTGGGTCCAGTACCTTCATGCAGCAGTGCTTGACGCTGCTCTGGACGAAGGTGAGAGAACTCATCGCTCAGTACAAACTGTATAGCGTAGAAAAAGTTACTTTTTCCAGATCCATTTCGACCAACTGTTAAAATCAAAGTCAATGAATATAAATGCTTTTTGAACAGATGTAAAGAATAAATAGTTTATATCTCACCAACTACATTGTGTCTTGGATCAAATGGATCTACAACGGTTTGCTCCCTGTAAGACTTGAAACCTTGAATAATAACCTGAAAAGATAATTCAAAATAATTTGTCTGTCAAAAAGACATTTAATTTTGACTTCACTTTTTAGAGTAAACATCTTTCATAGGTTAGGTTCCCGCGAAAAAGTTGACAAATTCCAGATTCGATTGTGCAATGAGTAAATAAAAAAGACAGATTACTAGCTGTAAGAAATAACTTGCGCTTTCAACGCAAATACATTTAATACGAATTATTCAATCGGATCGAGAAATAACGATAGAAAGGAAGAGAAAAAAATACAATCACAGCTCTGTAGTTGAAACAGTTAAGGTTCGTTGCTATACCTACGTATTGAAATTATTCCACTAACAAAAGTTTCGCGAGTAAGTACCCAGTTATTAATGAAAAACGCGATACTAGTTCGAAGGAGACGCGCAAAAAAATACAAGTAGCGAATAGCTGTAAAAAGAAGTGAGCACTTAAACGTCACATTGTACTTCATCGGACGTCAACATCGGGCATTAGCGGAAAAAGTTTCAAATACTCGGCAGACTCACCTGTTTAATGAACATGTTGAATGAATTTTCATCTAATCACACAAACATCTTGAAGAGCACATGCACCAGGTACTGCCCGAGTACCTATCAAGTTGTCTAAAAAAAGTATTTACAAAGTGTCGAGGGTACGTTCCTCGATGGGGTACATTCGCTAGGTATTTATTATGCTGCAGAAACGAAACGACGCCGCCATTCGCTTCCGTGCAAATGCATACTGCAGCTTCCTAGAGAATTCCTAACTTTCCCACGGAAAAGCCAGTGCTGACAACAGTGCCAACGCACTCGAATATAAACACTATATAGAAGATCCTCCACTAGGGCGGGGTGCAGCCGCGATGTTGCAGCATACAAAAAAAGCGCCACCAAATTTAGGCGGGAAACTGTTGTTGAAACTTGAAAAACACGAATTCTGGTATTCTGGATGCGCGTTGATTCTAGGAAAGTGATGGCTTCAGTGTAGACTAGTCTGGTAGTGGAGCCATGCGCATCTTGACAAGAGCCGAGAAGCGGGTTATTTTCGAGTGCGGTAAGTACGGAAAATGCATGCGTCAGTAACATATCTTTCATCGTGTACTTCAGAAATTATTTCGTTAAACAAGTTTATTCAAATGTGCACTTCACAATTTTTTGATTTTGCATGTTATGTATGTACTATAGATGCAGAGAAGAAGCCGATCTACGTCGAGGGTGACAGTGCTGAAATTGCTTAATCGAGGATGACAGCCTACAAGAACCATCCTGGTGTTACTTAGTTACTGCGTCAAGGTAAAATGTTTTTTCATTAACTTTTGTTAGTGTTTTTGCGACCGTTACGTTTTTGTATATAACCTATACATGCATCTGCAAGAATCACAGTATCTCCCAAAGGCCAAATGCCAAGATGTACTTTGCTTTTGTGGATGTGTTGAACATTAATTATATAAGTTCCTTTTTTCCTTTATAGTGATACTTGAGAAGCTAACATGAAATAAAACAGGGGCAAATAATGGAATAATGATTAAAAAACTCATGAATGCCAAAAGACGTTTTAGTCGTTAGATTTATTTACTAAACTCTTTTTATACATTAATTTAAAAAAATATTGTGTAAGGAAGCAATTTTCAAACTTATTTTCACAAATACAAACCTATATCTCTCTCTCCTGCTCTCTCGTACTCCTTTTTACAAAAATTTTTTTATTAAAACTAACATTTTGTGTATAGATTGATAATACGGATTGAATTATTACTTTCTTGTTCTTGGTAGAAATTTAGATAATTTCCTTATTGTTATTTAAAGTCTTTCAAAAACGTGATTCACGCAACAGCAAATTTTCTTATAGTCTAACATTATGTCGAATTTATTTCTTTATCGCTCAATGATTCATTGTAATTTTAATTCATCTAAAAAATTAAAAAATTAAAAAACAAGTTTCAATATCATAGATATCATAGTTTGAAAGAATCAATCAACTTATTTATAAGTCCACGTTAAATTGTACTGCCTAGATCGATTGATTAAGTCAATTAGTTCAGTACCTATAAGTGTATTAGAACAATCAATAACAATTTCATAAAATATTTTTCTTTGAAAATAAGAAAAACTTTTCATAAATGCTCAGCTTTATACTTTTCAATGTGACTAATATTCTGTCACTTAGGCAGAGTATTTTTCAAATTAGCATACATTCCACTCGAAATTTTCTAATAATTAATATTGCGGTTTAGTTTGAGTCACTTCGAATTCTGTCTTGGCTTTCTTCTTTTTTATCTGAGCCCAAGTATCCATGAAGACACCAAACTGTTGCAGCAGACCTTAAAATATCAAAATGCATTTAATTCTCAAAAATAAAACTTGATCATGAGTTTTTCTTCAACAATACTAACTTGAAACATTTTGGCGGCATATTATACACTTGGTATTGCAACGTGAGTGCCAAAATCAAACTCCACGTCCTTAGAGGGCACAAAATAGTTGCAAACGTTCCATAGGCCAACCAGAAGAAAAATATCATGATCAATTGCAGTGTAACCAATAGTGCAAATGGCAGATGTTCCCATAATTTCCGCAAAATACTGGTAGACTTTCTACAGGGTTTTTCCAAATACTCCAATCTGCAATATTACAAGTAACGCTCAGCTGTGAGCAAGCAAAACAAAAAAAAATCATGTAGCTTCGTGCTATTCTGATTGATTAAATGATCTCACCGTTTAGAAGCACGATGTGCCACAATCAGTGTTAATGGTAGATGAAAGGAAAGTAGTTGCAAGAAACCGTAGGCATAAGTAAAAGATTCTGGAAGAAATGAGTTTCCAACGTATGTGCCCCATGCAAACACAACTCCTGTATGATTGTCAATGATTTCTCCAATTACCCATGGCCCTATTTTAACAAAAATTAATCTCTATTACATGGTGGCCCATCAAGTTTAAAAAAAACGCATGTTAAAGTAATTTAATTTGAAAATATACATAGTTTAAGACTAGTAATTTCGTGACATGATACATAGGCTTGTCGTTAACTTACCAACGAGTAAATATATAGCGTACAAAACGAGGGGATAAAACAGCCTGTCGACAGTCGATAATACCCAATGGCTCTTCAACCACCATTGCAACAATTTAAGACGAATCCTGGGTGGTCCGCTATTTTTGCCATATATTACTTTGACAGGGAAAAAAAAAACCAAGTTTTTGCACATTGATCTTTAAAACTGTATAGCACAACAAAGACTTTGTTCATCATACTTACGGTGATAAATGTTGTGGTAGGCGCGCAAGCTACACAAGGGTAAAACTAGTAGGACAAACAATACTGCAAACAGTATCTGAAACTGAATCAACAGAGAAAAAAATTATAGGCGGTGTGGTTAGCGAGTAAAAAGTAGCAAACATTGTAAAGTATATTGCAAGTACATTGGATACTCGTATGTACTTGATTGTTTTATTTTCATTTCTAGCAGATCCAACTTACGATGCGGGTAACATTTGACATGAGTATGATCCTCGGCAGAACACCAAAGGCCAGTCTGCTCCCATCCAAGGAAAATGCATGTTTTACGACTCTCTCCCTCCCATCAACGTCTATAACTTGTAACTGCAACACAATACAGTACGTCGATAAATATATTATATCTTGCGCCGAATGGACGCAGAGAGTAGAGAATTATTCGCTAATTAAACTTTTCTTTTTCTTTTTTCTTACCTCAACGTAATGAATGCCAGTCTTGTACTCTGAGGAATTCCACTTTGCAGCGTACAGAGGTCCCTCGACGCGACCACACTCGGTCCAATTTTGGCCATCCACGCGCACCTTCACCGATTTGATATCGACAATCGAGAAGGCCAGAGCTCTGGAAACATGTTCACGGTTCACGTAAGTATCATTTTTCATTATATCCCTGTATGTTTATCTTGAAAAAATATCAAGTAAATAATAAAAGAAGTGACTCGAGGAAAACAACTGATGGAGATAGAAAGAAAAACTAAAATAAAAGAAAAAGAGTTTTACCTGATGTGAGTGGAGTCGACGATAGATTGTAGGTTCTCCTTACGGGGTATTGCAAATTGCGCGTTCTTTGGATTAGTGATTACGGCAACCGGCCACTCGCGATGCCCGATGTCCACGAACGAAAATTGGCCATGGTCAATGACGCCTAGTCTATACCTGCGTGTGCCACCATAAACAAAAAAACAAAACAGGGAGACACACGTGCGCCCGTTAATTGGCTGACTCTCGTAAAAGGCATAACGAAAACTCGTATTTTTCTTTTTTTCCATTAGCTGGATGTTGTATTGATTTTTGTTAAAATTAATTCATGCGTCAGGGAAAAGCGTTACTGTACAGTAGATTCAATTCTATCGCGTTAGTTTATGTTGACGTGCATGCAGTTTTCAGCCCAGGGAAAAAATAATCCGTACAGATAGGCATGCTCGCGTGCATAGTCCCGAAATTATGTAAGGCCCCGAAAAATTTGCATCGTATGTAAATTAGATCTTTTTTTTTCTACGACGATTCAGTGCGTACGTAGATAAAGCTTGTCCTTGCTCTAGCAGAGGAGAAAATGGGGGGAGAGAAGAAAAACAAAAAAAAAAAAAAAAAAAAGAGAAAAAGAAGCAGGCGATAAGTAACGACTGTGTCCTGTTGAGTGGTACCGCATTTAGAAAGTGACATCTCATATACTGTATGATAATACTGTGTGCTGCATTTGCCGCATGCACGTGAGCTTATTTCGATCTCATTACTATTCAAGCGCACGGGTACCTAAGTCTTTTTAAAAAAATATTCAAAGCGCACGTGTTTTTTGCGTCCAAGATATGTGTAAATGTAGACAGTGGTATTAAGTATATGTAGGAGTAGTGCAGGGATTGAGAGATAGTAAAAAGAGGTAAACGTGGCGCTTACATTCTATTATCCTTCCAATCAGCCAACTCCAGCTCGAGAAAGCCAGCCTGTTGTAAGCTGTACATGTTAGGCACCATGCCACCAAGCGTGTGAAAGTGACCGCATAAATACATCATACTTTCTTCATATTTACCTACATATTTCGCACAATACAGAGCATCATGAGTACAGGTATACACGCGTATAATTATGTCAAGTCTATCTTTTTTCTTTCTTTTTTTTTTTTTTCATATCAATTTATACATTACTCGCTGCATATTATACAAGGAGTGATGAAAAAATTACGATTGAAATCGAGTTGAAAGTCACAAACGTACAGTGCTTCCGGTGCACGCGTGTATAAGCAAAGACTCGAGACTCCCTAACTAATACGTATGCGAGCAAGGGATTGAAATAAAAAAAAAAAAAAAAAAAAAAAAAAAAAAAAAAAAAAAAACATGTATCCTCCAGTACCGTTAATCGCTTATACCATTTTATCGGGGAAAAAAGGAAAAGAGAAAAAAAAAAATTGCGTTCGTACCAATGATTGCCCTGACACCACCCTCGTTCGGCGCGACAATGCACGCCGTGGGGTAGTGCCCGAACCACACGATGTTCTCCGAGTGACTCTGCCTAGAGGCGTTGACCATCCGGTCGATCCTGTCTATTTCGAGCTGGTCCAGCGCACCGACAAAGTTGAAGGGCCTCTTGGGGCCCGGCTCGAGGCACGCGTCCACCGCCACGAAGCTGTAAAGCCCCGAGCCGACGCGCACCTGGTGCATGTAGGAGCGCGGGTGCTTGCTCCCCTGCACCGAGTAGTTGGCGAAGTAGTTCTCCTTCGAGTGCACGTCGAACACGTTGAAGTTGTCTGAAAGCCCGAAAATACACGTGGGTTTTAACGGGCTACAGCCCGAGTCGATTGTGCTCACGTTGCTCTACACGTTCAAATGTATATACGACGTAAATGTAATACATTAAGCATGTATAATATGACACGCGCGAGGTGTGTCCGAGTATACAATATGTATAGGGTAACCCCCGATTGTCGTCCGGCATCAGTCGAATATTATTTTTACTGCCTCGACGCGCTCGGCTCGTTGGTTCGTGTCTACATTTTAATTTTGGATAAATCCTTTTTGCCATTTTTCTTGCAAAGTACGGTCTCTCGCAAATAGTTGTATTTATCTCGTAAACAAGTCTTTATTTTTTACTCGTAGAGCGAAAAAATGTATCGCTCGGAGAAACGAGGTGAAAAAAAGTTCTTTCTTTTCATCATCAACGCGCGGGGGACAGACAAAAACAAAGGAGTTTACGAGGCTAACTGGGAACTAATTAACGAGAGACATGTATGTTGTACGCGCGTGGCGCCCTTACCGTGATTGCCTCTTACGTCGAGCCATGTCGTTTTTTCCGTAACCCTCGTGTCCTCGAGAACTTTTTTGTAGTGCTCCCACTCTGCCAAAAATTGCCTCGAGCCTATCCTGTCCGATGTTCTCGCGTCCGTCAGGTCACCTACATATGTATCATTTCACAATGTTCAATCCATTTTTACAAATTGCCATTCAGTATCCATTTAGTATATCTAATATAGGCACAACTTGCACGATGCGTATTTATTTAAAGAGTCTAGTAAGAAAAAAAAATGTACGTATGCATCCCAAATCCACATGGAAATTGAAAAAAATTAATCCACCAAAAAAAAGCTTTTGATCGGCAAACAATCGCTACTTTCGACAAAAGCTCGTGTGTACAGGTAGTGGGTGTATTTAAAAAATTGAGGGGAAAAAAAAAATTGTTTTCGAGCACACACATCTATTATTGTGTCATGTACAACAGCACACGTGTAACAAAACACTAAGAAGTATTAAAAAAAAAATAATAATAACACATTACCGGATGCAAGAACAACTGGAGGTTTTATCGAACCAACAGTAATATCACAAAACTCTTTGAATTCCGTTATTCTAAGTGGATCCCGAAAAATGCTTATGTGTAAGTCTGTTATCTAAAGGGAAGAAGAAAAAAAATGGTAAATGAAAAGATTGCATTATATTGGCATTGAGTATAGTCACAAAAATCAAAGGATCGCTCGGAGAAAAACAAAGAAAAAAATAGGATCGAGAGCCAACTCACTTGTAGAAACCACAGGAGGTGATCGGAGGAGTCGCCGATTTCGTATTTCCTCGGCGTGGACGACTCCGCGTCGAGGCTGCCCTTGACATTGACGGCTTTGTCGAAGGCGTGCGAATCGACGTCGATGATATTGGCGACGTTGGCGACGAAAATCGACAGTATTAGGACGAGCATAAGAACGGCCAGTGTCAAATTTGCGACAATTTTCATTTTTTTTTTTTTTTCTTTTTTTGGGCTGCACCTACACACGCGCCTCATCGCCGGCCACCTAAATATTCACATGATGCATCAAATTTAATAATTGAAATTTCAGTGGCTTTTTATTATAATAAATTACTTAAATATCGACGGGTACAACGGACCACCGCTGCCGATGAATATAACCGAACGCAATGTTAAAAATTGTTACAAAAATTATCGCGCACCGTCTCCCCCAGCATCATAATTATCTCGAAAAGGTTGGACTCTTTGAGTCACACGAATGCCATCGAAAGCGTGTTTGTACATATTTATTATTTTTGTGCAAAAGTCGAAAAGCCCTTGGAAATTACTCGCGCTGCCAAACCATAAACGCGTACTTGATGCTCGTTAAAAAAAAAAAATTAAAAAATAAACACCCTCCCTTTTTTTCCTTGTGGGGAAACGAAACACCCAATCATATCAAGATTCAAACCCTCTTTCTCCCTATACGGGTAACTGTCAAGGAGGTAAATATATGTGCTTTGTATCGAAAAATGCAAGTTTCCACGGCGCTCGTTTGAATTGCCAAGCAAACGTACAACATTCCAGTCACACGATGGGCAGCGCAGGTTTGAAACATTATTTTTAAACCGCAACAATGTTGGGCTATCGATTCGTGCATCCTCGAGCGGTCAAAAACGTACACTTGTATACTTATACTCTCACGTACACACTAAACAGTTTTTTTATTTTTTTATTTTTATTTTCACGCAAATGGCCAAATACTTGAATGCTCCACGTCAAATCAAAGGATACATTATAATCGCTCATGATCATTATTATCATCAACATCGCGCCATATACCTACCCAGTGCTTATATCCCGCGCTCGTGTAACATCATTGATCATCGACGCGTTTTGTTAACACGCATCACCCACGCTTCAGCCTATTGTATAAATATATAGTATAGGTATACATTATCCATGTATACATATATGAAAGACACAGAGGATCAGGTTATGTTTTAATCAACAAAAGCACACGCCAAAGTATAGGAGGGAGGGGGTAAGAATGGTGTATATAAATATGTGCTCCCTATATAATATATAAAACTCTTTGCAGGGTGTATGTTGATGTTGTATACATATGTGCATCCCTTAAAAAGATAACAAGTATTGGGCACGTATATAATTATACCTGTAGGTGTGGTAATTGTGTAAGCGGCTTACCTGGCCGAGACTAGCTTTGAGGGTGTAGTAAGCGTCGAAGGTTACGAAAGCAACTGCAGAAACATCGGTGTAAGGTGATGGCAATCGAAGCCGAAATTCTCTTGATGCTTCGCTCCCGGATAAATTCTCGTACGCGCAGCGCACACGGGGAAAACGCACGCTCATCATTTCACACGAGAGCTCAAGTAGAAGCGGAGCGCCGTTTACTTGTCTCTCGGCAGTTTATAAACTATCGTTATCAGCGAGAGGGAAAGAAGATGAAGAAAAAAAAAAAAATAAAATAAAATAAAGAAAGAAAAAAAAGCTCTTAAAGTCGAGTGTTTTAGTCATACGCGCGTACAAGTGCGTCCCAATGCAGTACTGGCCCTCGGTCCTTTGGCGATGACGAGCGTCCGCCAGTAAGTAGCGCGCCTGGGAAAGCCAGACCTTGGGCGAAATGCGCAGGCTTCCACCGACGAGACATATTGTACCTTATACTAGGCCCTACACACATCCGCCCACGCTCTCTTTTCTTCTCGCGAGGTATACGCGCATGCGGCGCGTCGATGATGTGCCTTGCACACACTGATCTAAACTTACTTTGGTGTATGTTGTTTGGTTCTGTTGCTTTGAGCAGTTTATAGCAGAGGGAACATCGCCATCTTGCCCGAACAGCTGATTTCGTCACACACGCCGAGTGTGTATTTTCCTTTTTGTATATGCGAGGAATTACGTGAAAAGTCACACTTTGTAGGTGCACTCGAACTGGCGTATTACTACTACTTATTTGATTTTTTTTTTCTCAGCATACAGGCAGGTCAAAAACCCTACAAGTTTTTTGAGCAAAGCCGGAAAACATTATTATAATCTTTAGTTATGGAATATTTAATGAAAGCTCACTGTTCTATGTAACTTGCCAAAAATGACTCAACTTGATTAAAAACCAGTGCTTTTTTTTCAAAAGACGTACCTCGTATTTAAAAAATAATAATTTCGTTACTTCACATGAAATTAGTCAAGCATATTATTTTAGTACAAAATCACAAGGAATTAGTTACATTTATTAAACTTTGAAAATTCAAGAATTTGAAAAATACGCTTTAATCGCTTTATAATGTTCTATGTTGACAATGTTTTTCTCAACTCAACGAGTCTTATTGGGCAATTCTTTATTTTACACACGTTTAATTTACAAACAGATAACGTGCATGCTTTATTTTCTTTACCTTATCGCTCGTGTTGCGAGTTACTTTTTTATTTTTTATTTTTTTTATTTTTTTTTTTTTATTCAGTCTCGTACGTGATTCTGTGCAGGAATGTATATACCATTGGTTATCTATACATTAAATTTTTTTTCATGCCATTCGTCTAACTGTAAAGTATTTGACATGCCTTGTATTTTCAAAGAAAAACGTCACAAAACGTCATACGAAATTTTCAAAGTGGTTAAAAATGAAAATTAAATTGATTTTATTCTCACCACAAGACGAACAATTTTTTGTAGAATGCCTCGTATACGTATAGGTATTATCGAACAGGCCACCAGCATCTGTGTGTTTGTTCCAATAGCTTCGTCTTTGTCTGACAAACTCTGGTAGTACACCTACACCGTCCGTTCTAATCTGCAGCTAACATCAGAAATGCGATCGACGGAGAGATCGTTCACTGCGCATTTGACGACTGCAAAGAACAGAAAGAGTATACGTAACTTGCGAATATAATTTTCTTTTTTTTTTTTACGCGTGCTAGTGTTGATATTGATGGAAAAAGTAGATCAGTAAGTGCCTATACCATAACTCTTATTCAAAAAAATTATCGCGGTCTTTTTACCTTGGACTCATAATGGCTTTGGTGTTTTTTTTTCTTCAACAACAACTTGTCAATATCATCACGCTATAGCTCAACCCTCACTTTCGTCGTGTCAATAATTTGATATTTTTCCTCCCTCGCTCGCGACTTATTGCGCATCGAGGAAAAAAAGTAAAATGTAGACGAGGCTTTAATTGCCATCGCAAAGTAAAACCGCGTACTTTTTAACACGAGGGCATTAAAATACACCACTGTTACCGAAATGAACTTACAATAATGGCCCCCAAAATTATCTTCGCATTTTTTAATGATCATTTTCAAATCGTAAGTACCTAATTTCTTTTTGCTCCTAACGAATTCATGTATTTTTGTTTGTGTTATTTTTGTACACATACGTGTAGCGATTGCTATATTTTATCGCATCAATTCGCTTTCAATATTTTTTATTATTATTCTTTTTTTTAATTTTATTTTATTGAAAAAGATATTGATACGTGCTGTTGAAACGATTGGATCGCCATAATTGATTTTTTATGATGCCTCGAAGCATGCATTAATCACAAATATCAATTTAAGCCGTTTTTATGGGATACGTATAATAAATTTTTTATTGATACTTTCGATTTGAATATAAAATGGCACTGTCAGCGCGTGAGATAAATGATGTATCTCGAAACTGAATGCAGAATTTTTTTCGAGCACGTATCGATGATTTTATGCGTATTGTTGTATACTTTGTTGGATAAATTCGAAACAGGATGCGAATATCTGGAGATTGCGGACAAAATAAAACTTTGTTCAACCTTCAAACTCATCCGTTCACTTTAGCCAATGGTCTTCTTTCTTGATTTTTTGTCAGAACTATGCAACTATTTCCTTGTGAATAATACACGATGACAATAACCAATGTTGTACACACATATGCGAGCTCCAGGAATGAAAATTAAAAAAAAAATAGCATCACTTTCGATTGACGATTCATTATTATACAGTCTGTCGAAATCGCAATATTATCGGTAGTAGGTATGTATGTATTTCGTTGCATTGCACATTGAAGTTTTATTCGACGTGTTTTACCAGATAATGTTCGTTTTGGCGCTCGGCGGGACGACGAGTGCGTGTTGCAATCGTTTTCTCGTAATGTGCATGCATCGAGAGATGAAAAAAAAAAAACAAAAAAACAACAAAATTTATTTAAATTCCTGCATAACGCGTGGTTAACTGAACTAGTTTTGCTTGCATATCTTGTGCGCACACAGTTTCGTATTAAAAATTCATTTGAAAATAGGTATCATGAAAAAAAGGTCACTTTTTATTTCTTTGCTATAAATACACGGATTAGCTGTAATTAAACCATATAGGCTCAGATGTAATAAAAAAAAAAAAAAAAAAAAANATGATTCATCTCAGAATCATAAAAATTTAAGCGATCGGTAAGAAATAGTCTTGATCTCTGTATATGCTTAGACTTGAGTACAATTATTAAAATAGATTTTATTGAGTTCTTTTAGAGAAAAATTTGTTTTTCTGCATATTTTTTGCCTTTCAAATGTCTAATTCCTTTTTACAATGCAATAAAAAAAAATAAAAAAAATAAAAAAAAAACCCTTATTTTTGTAGTTAATGCAATACATTTTTACACACTTGGGCAACATCTTAACAAAAGTTTTTCTTTGCCATTTTTTTTCTTCAAATTGTTATGAAATGTTTTTGCTGAAATTTTTTTCAAGTACTATAAATAGTGATTAAAAAAAAAAAAAAAAAAAAATTAAAAACAAAATTGTCGCAATACAACGATTAAACTAGAGATATTTCACGTGAAAACGTGAAAGACGTCAAAGAGTTGAAATATAAAGTTGCACTGATTATATATTTACCTTTTTTTTCTCCTTACCACTTTGATATAATACGTATGTGTACACCCTTATAAATTTCAGGTACAAGAATTCGATTGGTTAATTGAGCCAATTCGGGTTTAGCGCTAATTTTAAGACGTCTAATTTAAAATGTCGACCGCTGAGAGAGAAAGGGTGTTTATGCGCGCCGGGCTGGAAAGATCGTACCACCGATCGGCTCGCAAAAACTTGTTATTTTAATTTTAAGCCGCGTATTGCTAAAACTACACGCTGTCCGCGTTTAATTGCGCCAAAAGCGACCTGATTAGCTACACCAAGGAAATCAACTTGAGGGAGGGGAAACATCCATCCTTTTCGACTGTACGCGGCGATAGTTTCGGCACACCAAAAATTCCAGATGGATCGGTCGAGCAAAAAATTATTCTGGTGCACCTTACGACGGCCGTACTCGTCGATGGTGAGGGAAAAAATTCGCGACTATAGGTCAGTATATCATCCAAACGAATGTAACGTGTGTATATACCATGATGTAATACAAGAGAAGGTAAAAGAGAAGTTGAGTATATACAAGGTTCCCGCACGATCGTATGGTATTTTTCTTTTTCAGCACAGCGTGTCTGCCGTCACGATGATATGCTCGTCCGGTTTACCATACATACATACATACTCTTATGATCGGTGAAATTGCCGAATTGATCCGTCTTTTGTACAACGTGACGTAGGTATAATAAGACGGGGACATAATATATAAAAGCGACCTGCTTCGATGCCCGAGGCAACGCGTACATTAACAAGTACATATACCATATACGTTATTAGTGTACATGGGTGGTGCGTGTATGTACGCGGTAGTGTGTGCTGGCCTTGCGCGTCGCCGTAACTTCGCGGCCTGAATACCTTTTGACGATGAAGGCCCGCATCCAGTCAATCCGTTGTACTGCGGATAATGGTGTATATCTCTGCGAATGTAAAAAGTATCCCGAGATTGTGCTGTTGCGAACCCTTTCGAGCGACCCAAGAATGTAATTTTCAGGATTTTTTGAACAAGAGCGTTTTAAAAACATTTTTCCCATTAACATCAGGGTCGTGGCAGAATAAAGGGTAAAAGGAGTGAGGATTTTTTTTTTTTTTTTTTTTAAAGCTGAATTTTTAATTGAAAGCAATCATAAATAATTCATCAGAGCAATGAGTATCAATGGAGTTGCCCAATGGAATGACAACGACACCTGTGATGTCAACAGTGTACTTGAATAATAATTGAAGTTCTCCCTTACGCAAATCTTCTACATCGCGCTCCTGGCGAAAGACGAAAAAAACCCTTCGACCACCGTCTCTGTGGGTTGCTTAGGGCAAAGAGACGTGAAAGGAAAAAACCCGTGAATTTTCGTGCTTCATTGTCCTTCTCGAGCTCGGGTTTCGAGTCCCTTTGTTTTTCATCCTCGGGAGCAAATTCACCCCTTTTTCTCTATGCCAGCCCATTTTGCGAGTAAAACGTATACCTCAGAGCGCAGAATCGCGTCCCGTGTTCGACAGTCACGCGATTCTCGCTTGCTCGAGTCAATGTATGTATGGGTGAGGCAGAGAAAATTATCCTTCTGGTCGAATCGGTACTCCCACGCTCCACTTGCAATCTCGTACATCATCATTNAAAAAAAAAAAAAAAAAGCAATCTTCGGAAAAACAAAAAAAAATAAAAAAAAAAAATAAAAAAATAAAAAAAAAAACAAAAAACCGAAGAAGAAGAAGAAGAAGAAGAGACGAGGGACTTAAAAGCTTGCGCGCGCACACCCACACCGATACCGAGAGATGGTTGCACGATGGATAACCGATAGACGGATGCGAGAGCGACGCTGCGTTTGCTCCGACTGACTTTGGCTCGCACAGACAGCGCGGCGTCACCTCTAGCTTTTTGCGATGCGTATACATATACATATATCTCCCTCCTCCCGCACCCACGACCCTCCTGTACGTGTAATCCATCGCAGAGTCAAGAGTTGAGGGTGGGGTATAAAGGGACTTGCATGCCCTTCTCCGATCATCCAGGAGCGATGTGTGGAAGAATAAACAAAAAACATTGTCCTTCTTCCTTTCGCGTTTGTTTCCTTCATCGCCCACGCAGCGTGTCCATCTTCATCGAGCTTGCAGTCCTCTCTGCAAAGCTCGAAAGACAGAGATACGCGTATAAATGGATAAAAGAGAGAGAGAGGGAGGGAGCAGGAGGCCACGTCGCCATGGAAACGCGCGCATCCGTCAGGTTTTGCGCTCCTGTATACACACACAAGAGATAGAGAGTACCTACCCCGTGGAGCTCCTTGCTCTCCTTAAACATCGGATTGTTACACGTATCGCAAATTGAGTGAGGATTTTTTTTTTTTTTTTTTAATCAATTACGCTTGTGGTTGATACTTTTAAATGAATTGATATTTGCTGGTTCTTGTGTCATTTACATTACTTGCGAGCTTTTGCTTCAAAACTTTTTGAATAGATTGAGTTTCTCAAAATCAATATAATATTTTGAATACAAATACTTTCAGTAATAATATTAATTTATTAACAAATCGTGTATATGTATACATTATTTATTTGAGACCAATATCAATATTATTTTTGCATTCAAGTATACACTATTAATTTAATTTATGCCAATACAAGCACAAACTTCTACTTCAAGTATTATTGTCTTCAAAAATAGACCTTGTAAAAAAACTTGTTTAAAAATAATTCATACGTAGAGCTTAGTTATTAACTGCACTAATTCTATAGGCTTGTGTAAGCCAGGTAAATATTACTTATGCAAAAATTAAAATATAAATGAAGGCTTTTTATGCATTAAAATATTAGTTATTTTTTTTCTTATTTCCGTGAAAATTCATAATAAATATGCGGAAAGTAACCGGTGTTAATAGGTAAGGCATTTTGCTTACTACGTTTGTATGAATAGTTAATTTTAAGTTGCACAAAAATAAGAGTATATTCGAGAGCTCTAAAAATATTAATAAAAACCATTAGTTGACGAATAAATAGAAATAATTATTTTTATTCCTTAATAATTGACTTTATTCTTAAAAAAGAAAAATTCACTAAAAATTTTAAACGTATGTAATTTAAAAAATGGTAGTTTTCTTACGAGTTTGAAAAGTCTCTGTTTGCGAACCGCGAGGTTTGCGGCCCGAGCCGAAGGCGAGGGACGTAACGAGGTTCGTAAAGGAGACTTTTCGAACGAGTTCCGGAAAACTGCTTTTTCGCCCGAGGAAGTACCAGCCTCCCAAAACCACCCGAGGGCGGAAAATTATATAAATTCATCCCATAAATTGTTAATTTGGCAAAATAATCATCAAATATTATTTTCAAAGGTAGG
>NW_019379531.1:1978143-2042455 GCF_000648655.2 Copidosoma floridanum | reverse complement strand
TAGATTCATTTTCGTTTTGTTTTTTTTTTTCTCGAAAAATTGTCGCAGGATAAATAAATGACTAATAAAGTTTCAACACTTAAGTTACATTTTTTATTTCGTAGCTGTATAATAGCGGGATAATGATAATAAAATTCTATATGTATTATCGAGTTTCTTCTACGTACGCGCGCTTTAATATACTTTGCATTTAGTTTACTTTTGTCCTTTGTCTTCGAAAATTGCACCCAATTGTCTGCATTTTACATCGTACGTGTAAATTTGCGGGCAGAGGCAAAAACATGGATACGAAAGTGCATACAGTTTACAAGGCTAAAGATATAATCTTCCTCTATAAGTGTATTTTTCCTTTTTTTTATTTATCATGGTTAAAATTTGCGTGAAATTTTTTCTCTCACTTCTCTTTCAATGAATCTACTTATCACTTTTATATGTATTAAATGTGTTCATGTTAAATATTCTACTTCTCCGTTTCGTGAATAATATGTCACACATCGCTATTACATGAATGTACAATGTTTTATCGATGAAAATAAATGCCGACGTAATAAAAACAGGTTAATGCAGAGTAATATTAACACAAAAATCATTACATTAGGCAATTAGCAAAAATAATATTCAAACTCTTTGATGATGAAGAAAAGTAATTATTGTAACATCATGAACATTCATAACTATTAGAAAAAACTCTTACACCACAATTGACTTTGGTATTACGTTGTTACTATCACAGAAAATATATTAGTACTGTTTAAAAAAAAGTCTCATTAGATTTTTTTTCTCAATCAGTGCCATTAATTTCTGTAATAGTAAGACTTATAATACATGACCTAGCCTTTTTTCTATACTCTTTTTGTTTCTGAACATTACAGTAGATGTGTGTATGTATTTAAGATTTTAATATAAAATTTCTCTGGGTCAGTGCGTACGTAACACCAGTGATCGTAATGAAGGTAAAAACGTCGAGTACACATAATATGTTTAAGTTTTTTTTTTTTTTTTTTTTTTTTTTTTTTTTTAAAAAAATTAAAAAAAAAAAAAGTGATTAAAAAAAAAAAAAAAAAAAAAAACATTCCAAATAAACTATACGCTAGAATAACGTTCTAGAAATAAACAGCAATGTAGCTAAAAATAACAACTCTGGCTGAATCAAACGGGCCCAGCAACTCAGGATGTAGGAAACACCAAAGATCCGAGAAAATTACACTATAAGCAAACCACCAGCATNTTATTAAAAAAATTGACCTGAACAAAATATAAAGCAGTTTGTCAGATAATACTACAATATTAAAACTTATTTTACTAAAAAAAATTTTTTTTTAGAGAAGATAAAGTTAACAATCAATTTTTCTCTTCTTCTCCTTTTTCCCTAAATCCAAAGATAAATTTATGTTTTAAATTCATTCATGCATTAAAAATGGATAGTTTATTCATGTGTATTCATATATGATGTACAGATCGTGGGCATTAAACCCAGTTTATTATATATATGTATAATATTTTATCACAAAGAGGACGAAAATCCACCTACAAGATCAGCGAATTTCTTTTTTGTACAGTTTATATATAATATACAAATGACAAATCAAAAATTAATAAAAAAAAAGCTAATATGCTATACGCTCTCTAAACTCTTGCTGACAAAAAAGAAATTCTCGTATCCGTGTATGTGTTCTATGAGTAGCAGCGACCGCAACTACCTCCAAACATTTCATTGTACAGTATAAACTATGCATATATATGTAATGTAATATTTACATCATTGTTATTAAATTCTGCCGTCGATGCATTTTATTTTATTTTTCATAACTATTCCACTTTTCTATTAATCATCCGTTTTACATACATTTCAGAGCAGTCCCTTTCAAACAATTTATTCATCAAATAAATCGATATAGGTACATTTCGCTTGTTTGGTTATGATGTTTTATTTGTTTTTTATCGCAATTGTTTTGATTAATGGAAAGCTTTTAACCAGACGCTGATGTCGATACACTTGCACAGCTGTACTATCAATCATCATGTATCACATTGTAATTCATTGAAGCATTACACACACAATATATTGACAATCATTAGTGTTGCCTTTATTTCTTTCTGCTCGACCGTATACACGTATTTTACGTGTTTTCATAAAAACGCACGTACAACAAACATATATATTATACCAGCACGCAATAATCTATAGAAACATGATGACAAAATTATAGTGCGGTACTCTGTATCTTTATTTCGCGATAGTTCATGTAAAATATTAAATAACTCATTGTTGTGCAACATTGGACCTTTCCTCGTGACGCGTACATTTTCTACCCACTCATTCGCCGCTCGATTGCGCAACATGTTTTTCATATTTCTCTCTCTCTCTCTCTCTCTCCTCTATTTTCTCCTTATCGTCCTCGAACACACTTTTCTCTCAAACACTCACTCTCTGTATCTCTCCAAGTAGTGCATATCTCTGTCTCGTTCTCTCGCGATTACAGTGATTGTAAAGTGATCTCGCCAAGGTCGAATTGTTATACATTCTATTACATATACGGAAAGGCGGAGAGAACGATTCGATGAAAAGGAGAGGAGAAAATATATATATACGACTTTTCTCTCTTTTTTTTCTTCTCTTTTTCATTCTTTCTCGTGTTATTTTTTATGCCCTTGACTTTTGCCCACAGGGTTTGTCGTGCGGCAAATCCATGGCAGTCTACATTTTTTCTCTTCAATTCTTATGTATCTTTGTCGTCTCGTAAGCAATCGCAAGGCTGTAGTTTTGTATTTTTTTTTTTTACTTTGATCTACATCTTTTATTACTTAGGTGGACGCATGAAATTTTGAAAGGATAAACGAAATAATATTCCATTACATACAAAAAAACTCTCAGGTCCATAGTATCTGGCACTTTGGCATTTTTTTCATGCATATCGATCTAATATTTTTTTTTTTCAACTATCTTGTCTCCTTTGCGTTAACATTCATCAAAGTTGGACTCGCAAAAAAAAGTATTTATCCGCCCACAAAGCCACAAAGTTTCATATACGCAAACACGCAATCGATTTATAACAAATGCACTCGTTCATCGAACGGTGGCGAGTGCTTTTCAGTCTACTTTTTTTATGTTTTTAATAATTTATGTGATTTGTTTGTTTGATTTTTTTTTTTCATCCTTAAATTATTTTCAAACGCATAGGTTATTTAAAAAATTTTTTTTATTATTACTATAAATTTTTTGTTAGAATTTTCAAACTTTCTCATCAACATCGCATAATATAATTTATTCTCTTTTTTTGGCATTTTTTATTTTTGTAAATAATCTTTTAAAACTTCAGTCCTTAAGAATATGAGCCGCAAGAACCTTAGATAATACGACATGGCGAAAAGAGCGTCCACGTGTTTGTATCATGATTGTTTTAAAAGTCGCATCGTCGTGCAAAAAAAATCCAATGCGTTCTCATCGCTGCAGCTTTTTTATTTCCTTCGTACACGTTACTTTTGTATCTCCGCACTAGACTTTTCGAATACAAGTACATGTATAAAATTCCATTATTTATCTCTGCAACATACGCAAACGAAACAACTCATTTGATTAATAAATTTATTTACTAATTTCTCTAACCGAGAAGCGCACAACTCAACAGAAAACTACATAATTATACATCTAGCAAAATATCTCACATTCCAGACAAACCGTGTGTCTTACGAATCAACAACAAATGGTAGTAACTAAAATAATAATTAATAATAATAATAATAATTATTATATGCAAAGGCAGAGCAGCTTGACAACAGTGTCTCTATAGCAGTAGACGACGCGCTTGAATCAAGTCTTTGCAATCGGTACATACATGAAACCGAACGGAAAACAGGAACTGCATCGTCGTGGAAATTACACAAGGAAAAAAGGAGGAAACCTGCACAAGCGAGAGGATAAGAGTCCTTAGGAGGGGAAAGGTCGCTTCTCCTTCCCTCGCGTATATAATTACATACGAATCATATAAAAGCGATAGGTGGATGGGGAGGGGGAGGGGCAGAAAGTAAAAGGACACCGCGAATGTAACCCATCGCGTTTTTATATGCGCGAACAACGGAGCACGCGCGTTTTTCCTCCATCATTCGGGAGCTTTACTTTCGCTCTCTCGCTCCACGGGTTATACCCTCCCCCTCCCCCCGACCCGCTCGGCTGTATAGAATATCCTCGCGCAACCAGGAATACGTGTATACTTCTTGATCGATCTCTCCCTCCTCCTCCTCCTCCTCCTTGTGTTTTTTCTGTCGTGCGAGAGCGTATAGATGTAGACGCGCGGGGCTGTGTTATGAATCAACAACCGCAAGAGGAGCGTAACGAGGTCAGGCTCCGGTGCTCTCTTTCCCTTTTATTCGTGCATATGTATACACTCGGATCGATCGATTTATCGATTCAGCTGGCCGTAAGATCTCCCCTTCTACGGTGAGTAGTCCGAAATTTTCAGTCCAAAAATTACCACTTTGTTTTTTTCTTCATATTTGTATTTGGTCGGAGGGTTTATTGGGGTTCGGTGAACTTTTTTCCCCGGTTGGTTTTTGTCAAGTGAAATTTCGTTGTATATTTGTATGAAATGTAGTTGTTTTTATTCAGTTTCATAGAGACATCGATCAATTTATTTCATACAACTTTCGGTACAGTAAAAATATTTATGATAAATTTGTTTCCACTTGTGCATTTGCAACGGTACCTACACTGCTGGTAGTACGGGCTGTAAATGTAAACTGAATGTATAATTTATCATTTGTCTACTGTATGTAGGCATATATTATTTGTTGTATAATAACATTTGTGGATATAATAACGTAATTTCAATACTCTAAAAGCGCATATTCGGACAATTGAGAGTTACAAGTGTGTCTCATATAAATATTTAAATTTTCGATAAAACCGTAGCGTATATTATAATAAAAAATGATTTCCGTTTTTCGTTGATAAAATAAGAGGGAAAAAAAAAACAATGGCTTAAAACTTTGTACTTTGTCGAAATTGTTATTTTCGTATACGAAATTAATTCACATTGCTTCGAACAATGGAGAAGAAAAAAAATTTCAAGTTTTAAAAACTTTTTCCACGACTGATGCACTTAAGTACTTGTATCTATAGTTTTGTCATTATCCCACTTGCTTTTGCGAGCCGAATAATAAATGATAGCCGCACACTCGCGTATACATAAGACACTTACGAGCTGCTCGCCTTTCTATACATTTGCTTATATGCAATGCTGCGTTAAGATTTTTTTTTTCTTTCCATTTCCTCGCCTTTACATCGGTTATGCTCTGCACAAGCGTTTTACATACGTGATATTTATACTTAAAAATTTAGCTCTACATAAAAAAAAGGAAACTATGATATAGTAATCTAAACAAACAAGAAAAAAGAAAGAAAATAAGAAAAAAAAGTAAAATGTTCACAGCCACTCATTAATTAATTAACAAAATAATTAATTAACATACTTGCATGTATACAATGGATTTTTGTTGTTTCAAAATCTTGTTTACACATTGTTCATTGGAATCATATTAATTGATAATAACATATATTATGTATACATACTTCGTGTCGTACGTGTCACGAGTGCCAGATATTATATGTATATATTTGTTACATTTTTCGTGCACTTAATAGAAAAGAAATAACGCAAGTTTATATATATTTTTTAAACACATCGTCTTTTAATCTGATAATGAAATACCATTCCTTACTTTTTATTTTTTTTATTTATTTTTTTTTTACTTCCTACAACAATGACTGCTCCGATTCAAATAAGACAATATATAACATTTTTTTCCTCCTTACTCTTTTTCCATACAAGCGACACGCGACTTCGACTATTTCTCTTCTTTTTTGGTTTCAACAAAACGACAATCACAAGCATCACTTTTTTCTCCCTACGGTAGGCATCCACACACAAATACGTACCTAAATCCTCTTTCGCGTGTTGGTATTATTTTATCGCTCTTTTTTTATACGTGCTCGCTTGCACTTTTGCGCACATCGGAATGATTTTTTTTAAACAAATCAAAAACGAAGCAAAGTTAAACAAACAATCCAACGCGTCGTTCACTTCCTTTCGATCCTGCACATACTTGTTCATGCGATGCTAGTGTGTATCCGTTTCAGTGACGACTCCTTCATCTTCAATTTCTTCGTTTCATGGGTGGTGACTTGGTGAACAATTTAAGCCCAGCACCCGTTGATTTGAAAATGGCATTTCGGTTTCTCTTCTACTTTTTTTTTTGTTTCATCGAAGCGGGCAAGTCTTGAAAAAAAGCTTTTTTCCTCTTCAGCAGCGCAACAGCGTCATTGTCACCATGTAAACGTTGCATATATTATGAACGTGTTAGCATATGTATGGGCTACCTGTTCTCAGAACGGACGATTGCACCACGTTGTCTGCTCCATCGTGTATTGTATTTTGAGTTTTTTTTTTTTCAGTTTCAGAATTTTTTTGTCTTCGTATTTTAAAAAAATGTTTATTTTTAAGTATAAGCATCACATTCTAAGTAACGACGAATGAGCGCGAAGGTCGTACAACGAAATAGACAAACGTTGTCGCTTGAGGACAAGCGTCAGTGGACCATTTTGTTTATCAGTATCTTGACAACAGTGTCTCTATAGCAGTAGACGACGCGCTTGAATCAAGTCTTTGCAATCGGTACATACATGAAACCGAACGGAAAACAGGAACTGCNCGATGATGAAATATGTCTCCTCAGCTCGAAATTCGATAGGTTTGAGGTTTTCTTCCTTCTCCTGTTGCTCACAGCCACATAGGTATTCACCCATGTTTATCATATACGTAAACACGTTCGTGTACTTAACATTGGATGTATGTATATTTTTTTTCGCTCAAATCTTGGCGTGTAGTCTTTTTGTTACTTTCGTCCCGAGATTATCATCTTTTTTGCTTTACATCAATTTAAAATCGGAGACTGCATACTTAAATCTACGTGTGTCCTCCTCGAGCGCGAGGCAGTTTCTCATATATTTTTTTTTCTCGTTCCTTCCTCCACACTTTTTGCATCCTCTTGTTCTTCTTCTTTTTTTTTCTTTTGTTGATTAAAAAACCAAAAACTCTGCGGGCACTAAATCTTTCACTCTCCAACATCGCGCATCATCATCACAAATACTCCTCGCGCTCCTGCAATACGTTGGTCGTTCTTATTATCATTACACGTGGTACACGGTAAAAAAAAAAACAAAAAACAAAAATATTGTTACAGTATAGAATACAGACGAAGAAAAAAAAAAGTAATCGTATCGAAGGCTGCAGATGGCGCGAGCATCGTCGTCGCCGTAGTCCTGATGATTGTTCTTGTTTTTATCCTCTAGTTTGCTTGGTAAGTATTATCATCATAAAAAATGGTACACCCGTTTTACAGAAGAGCACACGGTTTTCCCCATCATGTACGCTGAATGTATACAGTAGCGGTTGTAGTAGCGGCAGCCTAGCCCTCGCCCCGTTTGCGCACGAGTTGGCCACCGTCGTCTTCGGCGCCCTCTGGCGTCACCACCTTTGTGGTCATAGTAGTAGTAGTGGTCGTGGTAGTAGTAGTAGTAGTTGTTGTCTTTTCCCGCGTTGGACCGACGCATCACGACGAGCAGGCCATCCACGAGTTGCAGGTGCACGTGTAGCACGCGGTAGGTATGACGGGCGCGTAGTAGTACCCGTTGGCGTACACGTAGGCCGGGTGGGGGGCAACCTGCGTGGGCGCCGCCTGGTGGTGGCTTGCCCCGAGTCTCGGGTGCTGCTGGCCCTGGAGACAGAGCACCTGGTAAGCCAAGCTCTCGATCAGGGCGAGGGTCTGCCTGCGCTCGTGGCCCATCAGACAGACCGTCGACTCCTCGACCACGCTGTGCAATAGCGTGAGGTACTGGTACTTGAGTGTCTCCTCCTCCGGGCCCACAAAGTGATTCCACAGGTAATTCTCGAGCTTGGCCCTCTGTTGGCTTATGTCCGGGAAATCGATGAAAAAACGCGAGCACATGTAACGCTCCAGGGTCTTTATGTAATCCGGCTGCGCGGCCTTGTACATCTTCACCAGGAGGTTGCAGTACTTGAGCAGACCACCGCCGCGTATCTCCTCCGGGTGCCTCGTCGAGATGAGCTTCTTCTGGAGGTGGTAGAGCGCCTCGTGGAAATCCCCGTACACCGACTCGCCGACCACCCTCGGGTAATCGGCCTCGCTTATCTCGGTTATCGTCGTGGTCGTCAGGGACTTGTTGTTGTTGTTGTTGTTGTTGTCCTCGCCCGCGTCGATCGTGGATTGCCGCTGGACGGCCGCGGCGTGGAACTGCAGGAGCGAGTCGAGGACGATCTGGAACGAGTCGACCGAAAACTCAAACTGCCGCCTCATCGTGTCGACGAACTTGAGCTCGACGTTCCTGTGGCCCCGGCTGTTGCCGAGGGATATGAGGGACCACCTGTCGCCGTCGTTGTTGACCTTGACCATTTTGCTGACGTAGGCCTCCTTGAGGCTGCACGTGGTGATGCGGGCGCGACTGACGCCCTCGGGCAGGAGGTCGTAGAGGGAGCCGAGCACCGCGGCCTTGACCTTGTCGTAGTGCCGGCCGCTGCTGAGCTCCAGCCCGAAGATAAGGTCCAGGTCGTTGTAGGGCTGGGACTCGGTCGCGAGGACGTGCGACGCGGCGCCGCCGTTCAGCCGGATGTCGCGCACCTTCAGTCCGGCCCCGCCGCTCGCCGGGTCCTCCTCGAGCTTGCCCCGGACCACGGTCACGAGGTCGCGCAGCCTCACCTCGAGGGTCGGGAAATTACCCCGCCCATGGATGCTCACGACCTCGTTCATCACGTCGTTCAGCCGGCACACCTGCTCGTAGCTGAGGACCGCCCGCCTCTGCTCGCTCTCCGAAATCACCCCACCGCTCTGCGTCGTCGTTATCGCCCCGGTTGTCGTTGTTGTTGCTGCTGCTGTTGTTGTTGTTGTTGTTGTTGTTGTTGTGGTGGTGGTGTTTTTCGGCAGTTGAGACTGCGGTAGCTGCCTCTGCTGGTGCAATGGCTGTTTCGGCCCCGCCTCGCTGCTGACGGCCTTGTTGTAGCCGAGGTAGGTGGTCGGGGATACGGTGGCCAACTCGGGCTTTCTGCTGTAGCCGTTGATGACCACCTGATTGTAACCGAGGGAGTTGGCTCTCACCGGCGCTGGTTGCTGCGGGACGATAGGCGCTGGCGTCGTCGTCGTCGCAACTATCGGTGGCATCGACGTCTTTATGTCCGCGATTATCCTGTCGTACATGCTGTCGTCGAGGATCGTCTTGCCGTTGCTCACGACCTTGTTGTACGGCAGCCCGGCCGTCGTGGTCTTGTAGCTCCCGCTGACCACTCTGTTGTACCCAAGCGGTTGCTGCTCGTTGTTCGTCGCTCCTACTTTGCCTCTGTTGTTGTTGTTATTGTTGTTGTTGTTTGTGGCTGTACCATTTGTCTTTGAGTACTGCTGCTGCTGTTTTTTGTTGCCGACAGCAGTGGTGGTCGCTTTCTTGGCCTCGTCGTTGTTCTTCTCGTCGCTGCAGCTGCTGATGCTGCTGCTGCTGCTGCTGCTGCTGCTGCTGCTGTTGTTGTTTTCCCTGTGGAGCCTGGATGAGTCATCGTGGGCCGTGCCCTTGGATGACTTTTTGCTCGCCTTGCAGCCCTTGACCTGGCAGGCAGCGCTGGACTCCATGGTTCTGCGCCCCTCGACTTTCACACCTGCACTGCAACAGAAATCGGACACGATCGGCGTTAATTAATGTTTTCCAAAAAATGAAAAAGACAAATAATTGTCAACAGAACAGAGGAAAAATCATTCAAATTATTCACACCTATTCCACGAGCATGTATAGTGGTGATATAACACTTGACAGAATGTTGCGTCGTTAAAGCGACGACGGAAGATTACCTGAATAGGTGCAATACCTACATCGGAGGAACGAATGTATAGAGTGAGGAAGTAGGAGTGGGGGGGAGAAAACGGGAAATATTACGAGCGTCATCGCACAGTGTCGCATAAGTGCGCGCAACATTATCTATAATATAGTGTAAGAGAGTTATCGGCGTGTAATCGCGTTCTATTGGATTACGATAAGCGCGACCGCGAGTATACCCGGCAGGTACATGTATTACAACACGCGCTTCCCCCCTCCCCCTCTCCCCCTAATGGCTGATACACGCACTCACACACAGATGCGCGCAAGAGTGTTGCCGATCGTCGGAAAAGGAACTTTTACTCGCGCGGGAAAATAAAGATTCTTGCTTTGTATACGCACACAATGGTCAATGATTTTGTGGTGTGGGTATAGATAACTTTTCCTTCGGGCGAATATTGTATATACTCGATAACTTCGTTCATTAAATAAAGATTTCGAGACACGTGCGCTAAGGAAAATCAAACTTATGTATATGTCTATACGTGCAAGCTCGCTGCTGCAGAGTCGCTTTTTTTCCCGAGAGTATATAATATAATCCCGCCGGTCGGAGGAGGAGAGCGGCGTATATTACGAAACTTGTGCAACCGAACGGGCTGCACTTGAGGTATTCTTTATAGAGAAAAAAAAAAAAAAAAAAAAAAAAAAGTATTTACACGCACCACGCGACATGACAAATATTCTTATGTACTTACAAACGAGGGTGATGCGGGTAAGTATATATCTTTTGCGTATACAACAGAGTCCTCCCGATCGAGTTCGGCTTCTTCACTGCGTCAGCATCGGCCGAATCCAGCGGATATCGGTATATCGGGCCAACCGGGTATAAATATATTATATATGTAGTGAAAGGCAACGACTCGTTGGCGTAAGGTCGTTCTCCCCCTATAGACGGGGGACGGCGTTTAAAAGGCGTACACACCGAATCAACAAACAATAAATAACACTGGGAGTATATATTATGAAATGGGGAGCTGCTGATTGTTTCCCCCTGCACTTGTTCACGCGCACTCAAACACACACTGACACACCTGTGCAATTGTTATACGTATATGTTGTATGTTCCACCGGTGGACCGATTTTCCAACGATTTATTGTCGGTCGAATCGGGAAAAGGCCCTCGAGCGCTCGGCAACGGCGGACAAGCGACACGTGTAGACTGTGCGCTCGCGGCGAGCCCACTGTATTATACTTATCCGCGCTCCGAGAGCCCGCCTATCAACGACTCTCGTCTCTCTCGCTCTTTATCGTATGTATAAGCACACTGTGGCGCTTGACGTCAGCTGACGGCTGCGCGAGCCGCTACCGGCCTAATACACTGGTATTGTACACACACCACGTAGGCAGTAGGAGCGCGTGGGCGTCCCTCCTTGGCTATACTTTTATTTCTCCGGTGCGGCGGTGCGATGAATGAGCGTCTGGATGAGATGGCCCGCAGAGATGTAGCTCGTTTGCCCATTCAGTTGGTGACGTGGGTCGTGCATTGGGGGGAGCGGGGCTAGGGAGGTGCCAGTATATTTTCACGTGCACACAGCTAACACTGCTCGTTTGGCGTCGATTTCCCTGATGCTATGTCTATACTGTACAGGTTTTTCCGAACCCCTATAAGTAAGAGGTGAAGAAAATTGCTTGCCAGTTTGCTTGGCCGTGCATATACACACGTATACCAACCCCTCTATTGCGCACTCTTAAGAAAAATAAGGGTTATCGGCACATAATTATAAGGAATGGATTATTCTTATTCTGATATGCGTGCCAGTGAGTATATATTATAGCCACATGGATATATAATAAATACTCGAGTCATTTTAACAAACATGACAACGTGACATCGAATGAGATTTTCCTTCCCCTTCCGATCGCGCAAATAATAACTCGAACGCGTGCCCGTTTACTCGCGAGTCGCGATTGAATCGGTCCGCGAAGATCGGCCTTGTTTGCTTTCCAAAGTATACACCATACGGTTATGTCGCCAACTATATTTACGCCATACGTTCGTCACTGTATGATATTTAAAATTAACGTGTTGTGGGTGTTTGCATCATCGTATTATATTTTTGATATAGACACTTTTTTCCTACCAAAAGTGTTTAAAGATGTTTTACTCGTCAAGTCGGTGGTTCACGGGTGAGAATCGAGGGCGCGTGCGAGAGAAATTCAACGGCGTCCAAGTAGATCAAGATCAAACGCGACCTTCCCCTCTGGTCTGTGTAAAACTGACATACGCTCAAGCACAGCTGTATACTCGTCATCCGTTATTCTCTTCGATAATCCGAAAGAAAAACAACACCCGCGAAGCGTAAATAACGCGAAACAACACCCGAGGGTCGACAAAACATTTTCCTCATCTTTTCCGACACTTTACTTGGCGTGTAAATACATAATATTGCGTGTGCGCGCGTGTGTGTGAGTTGATCGGTTTTGCTGTTACATATATGTATGTATATATATACCCACGCGATCTCGTAACAATTGAAAAACAAGAGGCGAAAAGGCAAATCGTTGTCGACGTCCGTGACTCAGATATGCGCCACACGAGGAAAAACAAAATAAAAGATACTTTGCCAGCGTGCACGTATAGGCGCACACGCGCGTATACACACGTATATTCCCTCTAAAATCCAAAAGGGGTAATGACCATGAGAAAACCGAGGCGCCCCTGCCATGTGATACACTTCTGATGCCGTTGTCGCGTATTTTTAGCCGGCGGCCGAAATTCCTCGCTGATGTACCTACTGCCGAAAAAAAAAAAAAAAAAAAAAAGAGTCCGACGTATAGTTGTGTACGACAGGGAGCCGCAAGAGGTGGGGAAAGAAGAAAGAAAAAGAAAAAAAAAAAAAAAAAAAAAGGCGAATAATACTAATTGGCGAGTAATGTTACGCAAATTACGAGAGCAGCGCTGTAATCCGTCCGCATCGACAACAAGCGAAAGGTTCAAGGATGAAAAACAAAGAGCAGAGAGTATAATAATATATAGAGTGGTGGCGGTGGTGGGTATATATACAGAGAGAGAGGCTTTGCCGGCGACGAGAGCCGAGGGAAAAGAGGCTATTCGTGTCACGAGCGTGAAAACTCGTGGCTGTTTTTTCCTCCCCCCTTCCCACTGTATACGAGGTTCTCTTACTCGCGTCCGGAAAGTCGAGAGTTGAAGATCCTCCTATGGCTTTCTTTTTCTTCTTTTCGTATGGTGTGAGGTAAAAATATGTGGGGTGTCGCGTGGGTTTTTGGAAAAAAATGTATCGGCGGGTGAGTTTGGTATAACGTGTTATACATTGGGTGAGCGTTTGACTGGAAAGTTTCCCCTTTTGATTTATCCTCTCCGGCCGAGTTTGGATGAGTTTTAGACGCATCCGTTGCAAGTCGCAAGAATTTATGCCCATATATACGTATCGAAATGGTTTTGGTACACCCAAACTCCATATACATTCGCGCGATTAAAATCCAACGAGGAGTTCCCTGAAATTCGCACATGACGAAATAACACCACATAAATCACGCGTGTACGTGATATCTGCGAGCAAGTGGGTATATATTTATTCATAATGATGATGTATTGTACCTATTCTCGTTAAAACAACTCTATGGCGAGAGGAGCGAATTTATAAATCAAGAGTAATAAAATTAAGCATAGGTATATTTATAATAACAATAATCGGTCTCCGATCGGTTACCATTACCCCGGGTAATTTGATTAACTCAATTGGATTGATTGCCCGAACCGAGTCACATCATGTGTACCACCACACCCAACGCCGCGGGCGGAAAATAATTGGACCAGCGTCATATCGGGTGTTGGACACGTATACTCACTTGCCTTATACGCCTGCTGTAAGTTAGTAGGCATACCTAACATGACACAGTGCGCGTAAAGTGTTAACAAGACTGTTTTTCCCTCTCTCCCTCTTCGACCAGCGGACAGTAGCTACGTAATACGAGTAGTAGACTCATCGTGTAACTTGGCCTTCTTTCCCCGTGTGTATATATATGTGTGTGTGTGTATGGATACATACCGGGGTGGCGGCTGCGGCTTAGCCGTGCCAGATTGACTCCCACGCGCCCGCCAGAGCGCACGTATACATGTGCAGGACAAGGAGAAAGAGGCGAGGTATCGATCGCCCCTAGGGGGATGGTTCATATACCTTACGTCGCGGCCGACTACCACCACGAGTATATATTATATATACCTACTGTCTTTTATCTCTGCCCTACTCTCTGCGCGCGCGTGTGTCACTGCTACCCCGGCAAAGTACGTCATCATCCACGCCGAGTGGGATGGCTGGTGCTTTTTTTTTTTTTTTTTTTTCGTGGGTCGTCGTTGCCGAGCGAGGGAGGAAGGGGGCGCCGGCCGATTAACGCGCGACATCGAGCGTGCAAGTGTTACGATCGCAACGAAGGGCAGGGATGACGCGCTCGCTGCCATTGATTAACGAGAACTATTTTCGAATAGGGAATTTTGGGTTTGCGCGTGTTTGCATACCCACGTTGTTGAGGGAGCAACGAGTGTCACGGCCATCGAGTGCTTTGATGTAATCAAATTGTATACTGTTTGTTCACGTACTCACTTCTATACCCCTGTATTTTTACAGGGTCGAGGTTTGAAGTTTGATTGAAAATTAAATTTTCAAGTGTATCTATACGTCCTGTCTGTTGTGAAAATGGAAATGGACATTCTTAACTCATCGATCGATTGCAAAGTAATCCTTTTATTTGTAACAGCAAAACGCAGAGGGCTGAAAAGTAATCGCGATTCTGAACATTTTTTCGTCACGCCAACTTTCTTTTTCTTACGAATTTACACGCTGCGAGTTTTCCGTCGCAAAGTTGTACACGTCGAGCATCAGAAGTTTGCCTTCGATGCCCCCAGACTATGTGTGTCTAATGCCTCGAAGAAGCCTTTGAAGTTTTTCGAGTTGACTTTTATAATTTATCGAATGGAAACTTCGCAGAGCCCGCCTTTTGTGTTGTGTATACTTTACGTTAACGACGGTATTTCCTACGTGAGCTTTTATAGCTTTGCTTCCGACTTAAATATACTCTTTTAGGCTTGTACAACAAAAAGAAAACGTGTCACCAAAACAAAAGTAATCCCGGAAAATATTTAATTCAGTTGCTCGGAGGGAAAAATTTGATTTTCCGTGCAACAGAATATTTTATTACTATGGCTATTGGGAGCTGACCTATTGCTTGAGACATAGAAAAAAAAACAACAACAACAACTCCCGTCTCACGTGCGATCGATGTCGTATAAGAAGGTTATTAAGGGCACGCACATCCAATTAAAAAAAAAGCTCAAACGTTGCTTTGGTTGAAAATCGATGGATTTCTATATGCGGACAGGGTTAAAAGAGTACTATTGTGTGGTGCTCGATGTCAGAGGATGTAAATGCAAACGATAAATATTGCAATCAATATTCTTTGTATACCCTCTCAGCATAACTACTTTGTTCATTATTTTAAAATATCGATTGAATAATCTGAATTTCTCAATAGATTAATCCATTACCGTTTAATTTGCGTCAGTGAAATCAGCCTGAATTTCGTTACTTTTTTTTTTACTCAGTCTAGTCGTATTTTGATACAAGCGAACCTTTAAATAGAGCAGTTTCTAATAATAATAATAATAATAATAATAAAAACAATTCAACACCACTGACTCAGCTCTTGCGTCGACGATTAACAGATCCAACAGTCCACGTGCCAACTACTGGTGGAAATTGCGAGAAAAAGTGTAAACGCAACCATTGAATACGAGTACATTACGTTTGTATCGTACCATTAAACAACGAGGTCCCAAAAATCGATCTCACTGGCGGATACAGGAATTCAAGGTAATAAACCTGTACATTAATATTTACAGTGACCAACACAGGCTTCTCTCTAATCACTTTACCGAAATCGACGTGTTAAGTGTGTAATTATATGCCAGTAGATTATCGATAAATATATATACACGTCGTGTGTTTCTTGTGTACCCACACTTGCCACGATTTTGTTTTCAAAAGAAGGCAAACGTGTATACGTGTAATACGGAGCTGGTAAGCAAAAGCCGTCAAACTTGGCCACTATCAGGCGATAATAGCGATATAATTTGTTTTTTCGAAACATTATTTTCACCAGGTGTTGAACAAAAGATTCGTGCTATCGCAAATGTCATTAAAAACGTATTTCGGGGGGGGGAGGGAGGGGGAAGACGGCAATGTCGAGTGTACAATGCGGTAAAAAGATAATTTCTTGATGGAGTTTTCGGCCAGAAACACAAAAACAGTTGAAAAAAGGAAAAAAACAACAATAACAACAAGCCCAAGCTTTTATCCCGAATCGGGGAGAAAACGCTTTAACGCTCTATTTTATCTGTTGACGTAGACGCATTAAGTATAGCATATAACAACTTTTTAGCGATTAGATACGGGGAGCCGTCGAGCGTTTTCCGGAAACTTCAGTTTGCCTTTAATTGCTCAAAAGTATATAAGAGAGACGAGCCGGGAAAGCACCGCGCTCCACGGGAATGTATTAATTAGCTGTTTGTGCGCGTATATGTGTGAATTTTTTCAGTATATATATACCATCGTCAAAGAGTTTTAATCGCACAGTCACTAATTTTGTTTTTAGCTTTTATTTTTAACCGCTGAGACAATCTTCTTTTTTTTATTCACCGTCACCGAGTGAAATTTATTCGTTGCATAACTCGAATTTTTTCCGTCCCTTGACGTAACGAACAAAATATTCACGAATTGAGTTATATTTCGAATTTTTGGCACGAGCAGGGGACTATCGCTCGGTAATTTAAATCGGAAACCCGACGATTCATTTTGCGTTCACGTGTATGTGTGTGTTATTTGCCGGGCTATAACTTTGCTTTTTAATTCGATCGGCAGAGAAAAAAAGAAATGGAGAATCTTTCGTTAAAAATAGAATTTTTCAATCACCTGTTACGCGGAAATGCAAAATTAACGCACAGTCGTATGAATGTTATTAACGCTGTAGCTATAATTTTTATTTTTGCATAAATAATGACATATACCAGCTCTGAGCTAGTAAACCGGAATTAAAAGCTTTTTTTTTTTGAGAACCCATTCTGACGTCGAATTATTGATTTTAACGATTCGAGAAACAGCTTGATTTATACTTCAACGCTCGATCAAAGCCCCCGTGTATCCTTTCGTTTTCTGAAAAAAAAAAAAAAAAAAAAAATTGCCCAACCCACCATCCTTTTTTTTTCTCATTCAAAATTTCGATACATTGAAAAAAAAAAAAACTGCGAAGGTTGACAAAGTCGAGAAAAACTTACAATCAACTAAACGCGCGTCCGTACAATATAACAGGGGAGGGATGAAACGCGGGCAAAAATAGCCTGCGTCCACCCAAAAAATAGACAATATATAGCCTACAGGTATACTAGTAAAGCTAGGGAAAGATGTCAAGACGCCGGTCACGGAGTCAGTCACGAGTGAAAACACGCTTGCCACCACTATACAATCATATACTTGGCGTATTGCACGTATTACTGTCTCATTGTCACGTGCGCAAGCGTCATCGCAATGTCTATACATTTTAGCCGAACAGAAACGTATAAATAAACACTGAAAAAAAAAAAAAAAAAAAAAATGCATTTGTTTAGGCTTACTCCGTCTCTTTCCCCTACATCGTATACTTTCTACGAGCGAAAGACGTCATAGAGCTAGAAGAGGTCCGGATTCTTTTGCACGCCCGACGAGAGTGCACGTGTAAGTACCTAAGTGTATATATACGGATACGAGAGGCGAAAATTATCGAGTGGTGTAAGTAAGTGTTCGCGCTCTCTCGACTCGGATGTGAGAGTTGACGAGGCCCCGTTAACGACTTCTCTCTTTTGCCTCTCGAGTACACATTGTATGCATGTATATATGCGCCCGAGGTATGCGTGCAACCTTATTTTTCGTCTCTTTGTGCACGAGAGCGCCGGGGCGTCGAAAATAAAATTGTCCACGTCCCTCGGGCGCCCGACCAAAGTGACACTCTCTCTACTTATTCTTTTTTGGATTTCTCATTCGGCACACACTTACTATTTTGTCGTGGACGAAAGTATATAGGTATCTGCATGGAAATGCGACTGTCCCCAGAAGTGCAAGTGCGACGGTGAAGCTGCGGACGAGATCATAGTTGGAAAATAACCAAAAGCAGTTTAGGTATTTTGCATAATTATGAAAGCTGCAGATAGTCGAAAGAGTAAGTGGAGCAAAAAGAGCTGATGGCGAGAATGATGATGCCATTGTGTTTCGAGAAGAAAAAAAAAAAAGTGCCGATTCAAAAGTAGGTAAAATGTAGTGGGAGGGTTGTCGGATATACTCCAGACCCCCCGACTCTAGAATACTCCCAACCCAACAGCCCGGGACAGTTTAAAGATTTGTCGCGCCTTTTTTTTTCATTACGCATTTATTGATCGGCAAATAAGAGGTTTATTTGTATACGGGAGCCGGGGCGAAGTAATCGTCTCTCAAACTTGACGCACACCCGCAAACGCTCGAGATAAATTGCTGTTCCGTGTCTCCGCGAGGAATCATCGATATACACGACTCCTCGGAAGTGATCCGTTTCTTTGATGACGAATATAAAGTTTATTGAGACTCGAGAGGCCTGGCAATTCTCGTAAACTCCAAGTATATGTACATTCCAGGCACTTTTCGTCTCGTCTCGGTCTGGAAGATGTTCATCGAGACAATTTGAGGCTCTAGAGTTTTCCTTTTTTTAAACTTCTAAATCTCGAAGGTATCGAGCTTTTTTCCGAAACATTTTGTCATCGTCTCGAAGAAAAAAAAAAATAAAGGAGGAAGAACCGTGGCGGAAGAGGAGAAAAGAAAACTCTCGTTACGTGCACTATAATATACAGTCGGATGTGGGGAACGGGTGCACGAGAGAGTAAGCGTGTCGATTAAATAGATATACACACGCGCACCAAAGTCTGACGTACTATATAGGTAATACATACGCTGTAAAAAATGCTGTAGTAAAATCACTATGCTCAGCATGTTATTATTTCTTCACATCACAGACACATCTTCAAATACAATTGAGAAACGAGATGATTTGTAGAGACCGAAATATTTAGCTATTGGTCTACTAAGGTATATACCCGCGATGTCATGAAATGATACATAACCTGAAAAGTGTTTACTTTCCAGAATGCTTTCGCTATATAAACAATATACCTAATACTTACTGATTACGAATTTGTAAGAGCACTGATGATAAATTTACTTTTAATCCTTATCACAATTATTGATTATAGTGCGAGAGCGCGAAGCACGAACCGTAAATTAGGTAGAAATATATATATGTACATTAATGTAGTCAATGCGAGATTCCCTTAATACCCCCATCAAGAGTAATAGCTGCATGTAACTGTAATACTAGATATTACTTTTACTATCTCGTGTAATTTGGATCACTGTACTTTTACCATCGGAGCGCAATATTACTATCATCTCGTATTTTTCTGAGGGATGTTAAACGTATTTTCACTATCGGAACGTAGAATCTCCATTGTCTTGTAATTTTAATAGCCGATTGTACTTATCATGCAGCTATAGTAAAATTGATATTCTGAGCATAGGTCTCACTGTTACCTATGCTGAGCATATTAATTTTAATAGCGGATAGTCATATCAATACATTGCTAGTGAAATTACGATGCTCAAGACATAGTTTTCGCTATCAGATATCATAATCACTGTGCTCAGGATAGTGAAAAAAGTTACTATCCGCTAGTGATTTTACTACAGCATTTTTTACAGTGTATATACGTCGGGGGCATGCACACTGCACAAGAAGCGAGCTGCAGTGCACACGAAAGAGAAAGAAAGAGAGAAGGACGTCCTGGTTACGCGACTCGGCCGGTCGTTGCACCCCGGCGCCTTGCCTACCCACCGCGACTTTGTTGGTCATATATATACGTACACATACATGTACTGATGCCGCTGATGCAGCTATCTTGCACATGCTGCCAAGCCTGCACTTATGTATATATACACACCGTAGGTTTATTCCTTCTTTTATAATGGTCCATCTTCTTCTTCTCTGTACTTGCGTTGGATCATCCGTAAACCTTTTTTTTCCCACTCGACACCATCGAGCTTACAGATATTCTCTTAGGTATACTTGTCAATTTTCCTGCTCCCTCCTTCTCTCGGATCGAAAAATTTTCCAGCTGCGTAATTCTCTGCACGTAGTCTGCGGGGGTGGTGGCATTTTTTTCCCTTCCTCTGCTCTCGCTACGGCGTATAGCCGGCTCTCGGGAGTGAAAGACGAGTTGCCCCTCTCTGTACGCCTCGTTGTCTTATGTAACTCAAACGAGAATAGAACGAGATTTTAAATTGAATTCGCTTTCCCATCTGGATGGAGATTTCGAGCGGCGAAGGGAAAAAAAAGTAGAATACGAAATTTACACCTACACCCCGAGACAGGCAGAGAGAGAGAATAAGGCTTAAAAATTACTGGTTTTAAAAGTATATAAACAGGTGGCAGGTATATGTATGCTTTGTAGTTTATGGGTAATTTTTATTTTTCGCAGACGGTGAAAATCACACCGTTTTAACGTTAGCGATAAAACATAACGTGCAGAACGATAATATTTTTTTATACGACTCGTACACCACAAGTTTGTGGTTTTAGAACATCAATTTGAAAGAGAAAACACGATGTTTTGAGTTTGACAATTGAAATGTGCAATTTTTCTTTTTGTTCATGGGAGTCTGAAATTTTATGTGTTTGGAGGGTTGGTTGTTTTCAAAATCATGCACGCGTTTTCGTTGCCATTATAGACGAGAAGGTATAATTTTCCACAGGAAATGATAATTTTTTCTATAAATTGCGTAGTTATATTTACTCCCACTTTTGCTTTTTTATACGTACTTACAAGCACATTGACTAACAACATAATCTCACGCAGAGCTACACCTTTTGTGATTTTTTTGTTTTTTTTTTTAGTGTAAAATAAAATGTAGGCATAGATGTGCACATTTTTCCCGTGTTTATTTTGTCGCACGTGTATTATCCGCCTCGAATAATATACATCGGGTGTATTGCTTTAACTTTGAATTGAACGGACGACTCGTTTTGGTTAGCGTTTAAATTGCTTTCCTTTCTTTTCTTTATTAATCACCGAAGATAAGACCGAACTTAAGCTTTTAACGGTCGATTACAGCTCTGCGTCCCAGACTATAAGAGTCCAATATCCAATATTAGATATGCACGTAAATATTTAACAAGCGTTTGAATCAAACTCGATATTCCAATAACGGAAAATGAATCCTACAATGTGAAAAAAAAAAAAAAAAAAAAATTCATCCACAATCAGCCTAAATGTCGTTAACATAACAATAAGCAAGCAACAATTAAAAATCATCCGATCAGATTATTGGGGGGGGGGGGCACAATACGCTCTGCCAGCAAATCAATATGTATAGCGCATTATAAATCATCAACTAATCAGTGAGCGATAAAAATCCAACGACGCAGACTTACACGCGCGTGTGGATCGCAAATCTGCACTCTTTTTTTTTTTTTTCCCTCCAAACAACATCCGGCAACAATATGTTTCAACGATATCTATGTATACACACCGCGAATACAAGTAGGTATCGCTGCTGCAATGTAGCGCAGGAAGCCAATGGGCCAACGTGTACACTTGTACACTCCATATAAAATACCTACACTTTTGTTATTAACCGTATGTGTACACAAACGTCTTGCGTTCGACTTACACACGTGTGCGCGTGTATGTGTACATATACATGAATTACGATGTACAAGCAGCTAGAGTCGCGGTGAACACGGTGCACACACAGCGTGCTACAGTGTGGCGTACTTGTATACTTATAACACCAACTTTTATGAAATCGAAAATCGAGGCCGCTTTCTCCCAAGATAATCGACACTGTTGCCGCTATGCTGTTGTTGTTAATGTTGGCCGAGCGCGACCGCAATAGAAAATTCCGATAATAGGGAGAGGGGGGGGGTAGGTTATTAAAATTTTTGCAGCGCTTGCCTCTCGTCGTAGTTTCTTGTTGCTGCTTCGATACCTAGTTTTCCGATGTATTATATTACGCGGCCTCGAGGATTACAAGAGGCGACAGACGCAATACCGGGATATAGGTATGGACAAAAAATATATACAATGTAATATTATATACCCGCTCGGGAATTGTTACGTCAGTACACCATGGGTGCACTTTGAGTTCTGTTGTAAATATTAGAGGGATCTGGGGCTACGGCTGTCACCGTGAGTTTCTCATTAGACGGTATTCTATTGAAGGAAAAGAGGAATTACCCGCCCACCAATAATGGGAACAATCGATCATTACAAGTCCATGATATATGCCTCGAATTGAATCCCAGAAGTTACGACTGGAGCTACTATAGTCCATTAATTGTGTAGTTGGACGATGATATTGTTCTCGTCCTGGTGCACCGTGCCAACCCACAAGAGCACAAGGAGTTACAATTACGCCAAGAATGAGGAAAGAGTATAGGTGTACTTATAGCGCAGGAGCATATTGCCTCGGGAGAGAAGAGAGTGTGAGGTGTACTTAGGTACAATGTCCTTTCCTTAGGCAAATGTTTTCAGGCAAAAATGTTTTCGCAGAGAGAGAGAGAGAGAGCAAGAGTGTATTGTGTTATATACGTATAAAATGTCAATGACTCAACTGTTGCCGCATCGGACGGCTTCGTTACATTTCTAGCAGTTATTCCTATGAGTAGTTTTGTCGATAATGGTCTCGCAATGAAGGTTAAAAAGCGCGTTGGTCGCAATTGAATTTTACGTCTCGATTGCGAATCATTTCGCCGCTCCGCGAAGACAATTGTGGTATTAGTGTGTGTGTGTGTGTGTGTATTGTGCTTGTACTTCTTTGTTTCGAGGATCGAGGGATATTTTACAATTTGGCAGGAAGAGTTTTTACTTTCAACGCGAACGACAATATTGTCGATCCGGGAATGCGAGAAATGCCAAACAATTTGCCGGGTACAGAAGACGCGTGCATGGCGGAAAAGTATGGATACAGCGTTTCGTGACTCGCGATAATGTTCGCCAACCAGCTATAGTTGCATGTGTTAATGTTATTACTTTTTCTAACGGCAATAATAATTTTCATTAGACGTTATTGCTGAAATCCTACGTTCGAACATCTATTTGTTCGTAATTATTTATTGACCACGAGAAAATAGTTATTTTCGGATTAAGTACGGATTTTTTTTTTTTTTTTTTTTTTTTTTTTTTTTTTTATACAGGTGAAATGAGATTACATAAAGAATCACCTGTTTCGAAATTCACGAGAAAAAGCGTGATGTACCCGCATAAGCGTAATTCAATGCAACTGTGCAACGTGTGCCACGTTTTACCAGAGAAATCATCTTGACAGTGGTCCAAGAGCAATACAAATATTGTCCTTTATTTTTATCTCAGCTCAGAGGCGTTTGAAAATGCAAACCTAACAGGCGGAAAATCGCTGCTACAAAGTGTCTCCTGTCATTCGACAATTCATTTGCATGGCCAATCAGACGACTCGTACCACGTGCTTTTGAGCAGCACCCGTTGTTACATAAAACTACGCGATTTAGTGAAAAAGATAAACTTGGTTTGCAAAACAGTGACAGCAAGATGTAAAAAGAATAAAAAAAGAATAAAAAAAAATAAAAAAAAAAAAACGAAGCGACTTCCTGTTGGATTTCCTACTACAATTGTACACAGACAGAGCCCTTGCGTCAATAAAATTCGTAGGCTTACGTCACAGGACATATATAAACGCGTAATAGCTGCACAAGCTACTAGCAACTCGTTTTCTGCGCCACGCGCGCGGCGGTACAGGCGTCATTCGATTAAAGACAAATTACAGTGCAGCCGCTTGGGCAAACGCGAAATCGAACGATCGAGAAAGACGTAGGGAAAACTTTAGGTATACCTATACAACCGAAAGAATTGATTTCGCGCGCCTCTATCTGTTCGGTTTGCAGGGGTTATTGCTTGTACTCGTATTATGTTGTTGTAGTTTTTTCCCCGTTTGTTTGCCGCTGCAGTTTTATAATTCTTACGCAGGTTTCGGGACAAACTGAAGCGGAAACTTTTGGAATGCCTTATTATGTTATTTTTTCACCATCGAAATTAATGCAAGCACCGCCCAACAGGGCTGTACAATGTATATGTAATTGGTATTTTGTAGTTATTGATTTGTGTATTGTAATAGGTACACCCAATTTATTTCTCAAAAGAATATAGACAAAGAGAAAGCGAGAATACGAGTGCAGAGAGAATTATGTCCGAGTTTGAGTTGTACGCTCAACTGGATCCGGGCGAGCAATTATTATTCAAACTTCGATAAAAATTTCTAAGTAATTTGGGACTTTTTAGGTCTCGAAAATCTTCGAATTCATCCAAAGTTTGAAACGTATTCCACGACAATTTGCGAACAACTTTGAATGACTGTGCAAGACTTGGATAGACTTTTTTCTACACCGACTTTGACGTGTGCACAACTCGATTCACAAATTACACAGAGAGGCTAAAGAGAGACGCGAGCGATATACAGGTAGCCAAAAAGCAGCATGTTATAATCACCAACGGTCGGTTCATTGTTTAAAACGATTGGGCTTTTTATTCGATCACGTTCAACCTGAACCTGGATTCGCGCTTTTTTGAAGCCAATTTGGAGTTGGCGCTTTGCAAGGTAGCTTAGGTACTTATATGTATAGCACGGGATTTTCCAGCCGCGGTGAGTTGAGCCGAGCTACCTGAAATTAAGAAAGAAAGGGAGATAAAGAGTGAAAAATGTGTGTATATAAATATATTACTGACGGGTAGGTATAGAGACGGTAAAGCCTTACATGGGAATATTTGTCGTTTCTGTAATAAGTAAGTTGGTATACGTATACGATTGGATTGGGGCTCTGGAAAAGATACGAAGAGCAAAGAGAGCTATAGGCTATACAATATATGTATATAGGAGCTAGAGCGTATAAGAGCGAGTACTGCAGAAAAGAAGAGTGAGGTCAGTGGATGCAGTGGATGCAGGGAGGGAGGAAAGAGAGGCTCGCTTGGAAAAGCCTGAAAGGGAATAGGAACGTGGCGCGCGAGTAGAAGAGAGAGGGTAAGAGTGAAAAAAGGGGGGGGTGGGAGGGGGAAACCCCAAAGAGCCCGTAGTATATAAAATATACATCCAACTCTCCCTCTCTCTCTCTCTCTTTTTAAGAGGAAGCAATTCGACCTTGCCGAGGTGAACTCTCGCGGGCTTCGCACACATATACACGTGCATGCTGGTGCTGTGTTGGCATACACCTGTATACCTATACGTATGAGAAAACCGAGAATGTTGATCGAAGCTGACGCTGGGCGCTTTTACCATCTCTGTAATTATATATTCTTTTTGTTTTTCATGTGCACTCTTTTGTTTGTTAATTTATTTTCGGCCAGCAGGAGGGGGAAAAATAAAAATTGAAGAAAATTGTACTTGTCGCGCGTATCATATTATTGTATTGGGTGTCGTTGCTGCCGGCTTATTCGTTTGGCGGTTTATACGCAACGACGACGTTATTTTTCTTGTGCCGCGATGTAATCGCAGCTCAACTCGCCCCCGCATGAGCTTATCAGCCCTCGTGTTTTTTATACATTCAATAGAGTGCTATCGACCCGATGATCTTAAATTTCGTTTTTGTTTTTCGAGAAAAAAAAAATTAAAGATTTTTCCATTAACCCAAAAATTATTTATTATTCACGTGACGTTACATCGACAGCCTCATTTGGAGTCACTGCGCGCAATTTGTTTGCGTACATACACATATTATATATAATGGGTGTACAAAGGCAAAGGCTAATTACTCGAGGACAGACTCGATCGATCCGCTTCAAAGATGGAAAATGTAAACGCGAAATACCGCAAAACCCGCAAAAATTGACTAAAAAAGAGAAGCTCGAAAGCTACGGCAATTTTTCCGAGCTCACGAGGTTTATATATCAGCTTCAAGGGGGCATGGGTCAGTTGCTCGTGCGATTAAGTCATTTTTGTCGAGAAACGCGTGCCTGCGCGGAATCGAAGTTGAGACACGATCTCGTGTATTATTAAAAAATAACAATATTAAAGATGATAATGATTGTCATAATACTGACAAGTTATTATTAAAAAATAACAATAACAAAGATGATAATGATTGTCATAATACTGACAATGACAATAGCAAGAATAATGATAGTAACGATGATAGTAACGGTAATAATAATAATGGTGTTGATGATAAAAATGATGATGATAATGATAANTTATTAAAAAATAACAATATTAATAATAATAATAAACAATATAAATTATCTGCTGTAACGTGTTTTTGAATGCATGAGACATTACGTGGATGTATATACATACATACAAATATGTGCTCGAGCGAACCCGGATACTTTCTATGCTCCTCGAACGTGACTGCAGCGTGGTTGTACCATATTTTTTCACCTTTTGCTCGTACATATATACTTATACAAATACGCTGTGATCGAGCCCCTCTCGCACGCCAACAGTAAATTCCTCTTTCGATAATCACACGCGATGAGATGAAGAAATAACTGTTTATTTCCTCGCGAGGTTTTCTTACCCGAACACTTAGGGGCCATTTTTTTTTCGTATCTCTCGGACACATGCAGCTCGTTTCGCACCCGATAAGACGCGCACTTGTCGAAACGACTCGCCAAAGTCAGCGCGGAGTCTTGAGAGTCCAAAGATGAGATACGAGGCGGATATGGTGACGCTATATTGCGGAAGAACGGCATCGGACGTCTCGACGAATGATCCGTGCCCTATCGTTCCGGGGCTTTTTATCACCGGCGGCTTCGTTCGCATATATGCGCATTTTATCTCTTGGTATGATTTTCTGTTTCCTCGACGACTCCCCCATTCAAGAATCGGCTCTGAGCTCCGGGGAACCGATTGATACTTTCGCCCCTCTTGGATATTTTTTGTGCAATGGATTCGTGGATTACGAGATTGCCGGAGCTTACGATCGCTCATCCAATGTATGAAATTTTCCTAAATATATATTTACTATTCGGCAAAAAAAAACGAGCTTCGAATTTACGTGCATGAACGACGTTGTATGCATACATGTACTGTTAATTGTGACCATCAGCAAAAAATAAAAACAGCGATGCAAACGCGTTTGATTCAACTTGAATGGGATTAGGCTTGCAATGGCATTAACACGAATAACAACAACTCGAAACTTTACTACGGGGTTTCACCTTCCAAGTTGGCGAAATTGCAAAACGCAAGTGTGTATACGTACAGGCATGCCTTGTATCCAGCGCCAAACCCTCGCGATGTATTATTAATTTTTCAGATGAACAATTCAATCGAGCGCACATTCCTCGTGCCGATTGATATTAAAAATTCTCATTTCTTTCGCAAAACGCAAGGTTTTTTTATATTTTCACGGCGTGGGGCACGAGGGAGCCAACGAACTTGGATGGTACAGTGGGTATGCGTGGAAAAATGTGAATATCGAAAAAAAGGAGATACCGAGTAACGTACCGAATGACAATAACATCCAACAACTGCAAGAGAGGCGACAGAGCGAAGCCACGGGACAATAGAAAGTTTGGAGAGGACAGATTTGCGTATAATATACCCTCATGCAGGGAAATAACGCGATGCAGCGTATAATACCCTACAGTATATTATGGCACCTTGTAATATGCGCGCGTACATAAAGATGGAGAGAGAATAAAATTGTTTTTCGTCGCGATCGTGGGGTCTCCCCCCTGTACTATACGCACGTAACACCTACTGCGTGCATGTGCCCACGTTTGACCCTTTTACTCATGACGATGTGGGTATACATTTATATATATATATAATTATGTGTACAGTGGACACGTGCGCTCTCGGGCCAAGTGGTACTTGTGTGAATGTATCATTTGATAACATTAATTTTCGTCAAGAGTGTGGATACGGAGCGAGAGACGCACCGACTCACTGCGGTACATTGTGTAGGTACCCCCCAACCTCCCCAACTATTTAGTACACTTGCTTTCAGATCACAGTGTTCTGTATAGGTATAATGATAATAATAATGATGCACGTGCGAATGCATATATGGTCTGTTTTCGCGTGATCGTATGTACGGTACGGGTAAGCTTGAACTAGTTTGTGTATGTGTGCCGGTGTGCATGTATGTATATGTATGCATGGCATACGTATGACGAGAAACGTTTCGAGAGGCTGGCAATTGAATTGTTGACTCGACCCCGAGAGATTGTCTTCGTCGTCGTCATTGTAATATGGTGACAGTTAGATTTTTGCGGAGCGCGTATATATGGAAGCCCTTGCTGCGCAACTGCGATTTCAAGTAGTACAGGTCAATATTTCGGCTGGAAACGGAATCGGGGTTTGCTCGAACGCGCCAAAAAGAAACTATTATTGATGCAATTTCGCGTTGCATATATATATATATGTATATATGCATGGGGAAAAGAGGAGAGAACGCGGCAATGCACGCAAGTGCGGAAATCGCATGTAAGATAAAATCTTGCTTTCTAAAAATTCCAGCGTGTACCTCTACACACCAGGTGTCTCCCGATACGGATGGAAAGAGAAAACGCGAGGGGTTTGAGAAATTCAGACAACCCGAGGAGGTCAAAGCTTATATAGAGGCTCGGGTATACACATTAGGTATATATACCTGTACAGACTCGGTCGAGCGTCGTATCGGTTAACCGTGTATATGCAACGCGTAATACCTACATAATACCATGTACATGCATATATTATGTGATAGGTATTACAAGATAAATATACAGGCCTTACCAGTACCTATAGATGGCTGGATCGAGTTTCCAATGACAAAAATAACGATAGGTAAAAATGATAAAAGCTCTCGTGTCGCGCTGTAACGACATAGAAGCACGTACATTATTATTATTATTATTATTATTGTTGTTGTTATGCATTTTCAAGTATATAGGTAAGCATAAAGTAGTAATGATAATGCGTCCTCGGTAGCCCGATCCATCTGTGTCAAACGACTCTCGCTGCTATAGAGAGAGAGAGAGAGAGAGAGAGAGAGAGAGGGTACAAGTAACACATCGTGTACTTATATACCCATAGCGAGTCGACCTATTATGTATAGCTGATGCTCGTGCATCCACGTCCTCTCTATATCTTTTCCCTCCGCGGTTTTCCAGCTGTACACTTTCCATCTCTTCTTTTCACTGCAAGTATACCTACGTAAGTACAGGTGGTGTATCCTCGTGCAATTGATGCATGCGTGCGTTCGAAAGTACATGCATGCGCATTTTTCACGCCGCTGCTGCATTTATATGTGCCGGTGCTCGCGCGTATAGGTACTTACTCATGTACGCAGCCCTGGCCTGTACGGGAACGAGGCCGATGCATCCTTTCCGTAAACACTTTGCACAACCGTGGGTTCTTCTATTATACAGTCTACTGGATTTTGCCATTTCCTCCTGGTGCCATGCCGGGTAAAAGAGCGAAAAGCATTGCCGATGTTTTTCCGGTTTATTCGCGTAACCGCGTACTTTGTCGCGCGTGTACGCAACACATCGCGGGAGGAGATTTTACTTTTCGTTGACGCGACTTTGGTTACCAGATTATTTTGGCACGCATCCTGTATATAATATATAAAAAAGCCGATGTGCACCTGATAGGGAAAATAACGACTTTTTATTTTTCATGCGGCACGTGTCACCCCCCCCCCCCGGGCGATAAGCGCCCGCCTGGGTTAACGCACGCCGGGTGTCTCTTGTTTGATTACGATTACGGCGATACCGACACGCGTACAATCAATCCGCGCTTGCGTCAAATCTCACCGATGTCGCGTGTGCTTCTTTTTTCCTTCGTGTTTCCACGCAAGCGTGTTTGTTTTTTTCCCCTCTCTTGGTTTTCATTGAAATATCTTTCAATTTCAAAAGTACCGTCGAATGAGGACAAAAGAGAGCAAGCCGCCGCGATCGTGGTCGTACGCGGGTAAAGATCGATAGGGTGTAAGTGCTATGCAAGATTGATACAAACGACCTTTGGCGCAACCTCGAAATTCTTCATCGAACAAAGAGGAGTCGGTTTACATTATTTGCGAGCCGATAGGCGATTTTCTTTTCTTTTTCGCCGTTCCAGTCGCCCAGAGTTTGTTTGCAAATCACATACATAAAACCTTTTTTTTTATTTTTCTTTTTTTTTTTTTTTTTAGTAACGCGATAAAGTGCTTTCTTCGTGGATGTGAGATGAGTTCGACGCACGACATGCGAGCCCGTGACCTAGAAAAATATTTAGAGAGCACTCAGTTGACAGAGAGCGGCGTTTGGTTACCTGCAAACGACACCGGGAATGAATAAGTGAGGCGAAATCCGTCATTAAGCGGGTCGAGGTATATAACTCAGTGACAAGCCAACTCTCCGGTGATAACGCAATAATTGACGATCAAACAAACATTGTCCAACAAACCGGCGCATTAAAAGGCAGCGAGCGTCTTTACACAGAGAGAGGGAGAGAGAGATAAATTACAATGTCACGTACAACAGCGGGTAATTAGCACGCGCTCACGATAATGCCTCTCTATTATTTTAAAGCTCCCGCTAACAAACCAAGGAAAAACAAAATCACTCGTTCGAGCGACAAACTTTCCTTGTGCGAGGTACGCCCTGGTGGCGCCTTTGCACCTGCCGATTTTTTTTTTTTTTTTTTTTTACCTACTCACGCGGCTGATTATGCCTACGTATGTATACGCAAACTCGATGTCACCGCGACTCTCTTTCTTTGCTGCATACTTATGCACAGATCCGCTAATTTCGTCCACGTGTGTTGTCAATGTATACCATTTTGCAGGTAGCTGGCGATTCGTTCAACCGAAATTTTCGACAAGATTGACTCCCTTGTGTTTTTTAATTTGGATAAATGATGAAACTCTTGCGCACACAAACCGTTTGATCGAATATGCGTAAGTACTCGTATAGTTTCGTCACGTGTCGTGTACTCACACGTGTGTTCCAGTTACGAGGATATTCTTCTGTGTGTATGGAGCTGTTAAAACAAAAGGAGAATTATTTCACAATCCAAAAAAGATAAGCATCCGTTTGTAAAATTATATACGTATGTATACATCTCGGGGATTTAAACCAGTGCGAAGGTGACACATTATCTACAGGTTGTGGACTGGATGTGTGTCTTACGTAACTTATTAACATTACATTTTGCAAGTATGATTTTACGACGATTACGCGAGAATGTATGGGCATTGTTTATTCCAGCGTCGTTATGAAATAAAATTTATAACAATTATTTTTAATAGCTAGCAGCTCGTAAATTTGTTGCTAACGGCCTATACATCGAGTATACCTTTAGTGTGCATGGAAAAAGAAATAAATTTATTTTTACATTCAGATTGGGTGTAAAAAAAAAGTTGCTGTCGAAAAAAAAAATAATTTGCGTACAAGTTGTTTCGATATAAATTAAGTACGATTTATTATTCCTGTTGCTTTTTATTTTTTGCACTATAACATTTATCGTGCTATATGCAATCTACCCACCTACTGGAACAAAAAAATTATTGTTTTTCATGTGTTAAACAGTGAGTTACGCTGTATTTTTTGATCGACTTTTTCGATACACATTTTATCATTTTGTCAAGTTTTACGATATCTACGAATTTCATGAATGAATTCAACTTTCATTTGTAAAAATTTCCTTGGGTTTCACGTCACGCGTCCAAGCACACTGTTGATCTTAGCTAAGAAATAAAAAAGTCGAAAGTCACAGATAAGCAAATAATTTTTAAGTAAAGAAAAGCACGAAACTTACACATACAAAATACTTTGATTTCAAGTCAAACAGTTTACGCTGTTTTATAAATATTTCTGCCGATACGCGTTTCGTCGTACATTATTTTATTCGTAGACATCGCGCGTTGTTAAAGCATTTTATCTTTTTTTTTTTTTTTTTTTTTTTACAATGTCGCACGGTTACTTGTTTCATTCGTTTATTTTTGTGTTCGCAATAATTATCCCCACCTAATTTTATTGCAGAAATTTTTTTCATAACCGTAGCTACCCCGCTTTTGTTTTTTCAAAATTGAATAACTATTTAATTGCACAACGGCGTCTTGAATTTGCGTTAAATTACTTTGTAAATGATGAATAAACGACTATAGTCTGTTACGTGTGAATATCGGGTATAGACGTCATATATCATAACGTATTAATACGATCGCAAGACTGCCACCTACATTTTTGATGAAAAGGTTGTAAAGCTGTGGTAATATCGAATTGAAAATTTCTAGACTTGTCTCACATTTGAATGCCCAATCACAGCTGGTTACACAGATTCACGTAAAGCCACTCACTCGCGTAAGGTGTGACATTGTATGGTCGAGTAATAAAAACAGAGCGTCCACGTGTACTTCAGCCACCGATGAGTGGATATTTATCGATTGGGAGCGCCAGAAATGAGGTGTCGTATTTCGGGTCGAGCCAAAACGTTTGCGTGTCCGTAACACCCCCGCAGACGCGTCAAAATATGACTCGGAGAATCAAAAATAGAGGTCAGCGACAGTAAAAAATAGAATGTATATTGCAAAGATTCCGATCCGCGTACTCCTTATCGGTATACGCGTATGATGTGCAGGGGTAAAAAAGTTAAGTGCTAGTAAGATAAGTGAACATTTTTGTGTAACGATGCGATATTATCAATGTTTGGATGAAAGATTCCACAGTTTTTTTGTTTTTTTGTTTTTTTTTTTCATACGATACTTTGAATGTTTTGTAAAATGTGCTGTTTTTAATACACGCCAAGTTATCAAACTTTGTATCATCACAAGACACGTGCAAAACTATACAATTGACCCGATGAAATGGAAATAAGATGTTTTCGATCTTTCAACGAGTGCACGCTTAATTTATTTGTCAGGTACATCTGATGCTTTTTAAAATTTTTTTATTTATTGTTCTCGAATATACATCGCTATACACGCACCTGTGATAAACAAAATTGTTGCGAAAGTGCTTGCTTCGCTTCAACCTTCAGTTTTCTAAAAATAAATGCCGGCTTTCTGAAAATAATCCACGCAACGAGTGACGCGATCCCGAAAAAAGAAGATTCTTCGTGTGTTCACCTATGCGAAAACATCTTATCCCCCACTTTTTTGCCTTCGACTTGATACAACGAGCAAAAATCCATTGGTAATGAATTTTTTACTCCAAAACACTCATCAAACCGCGCGAATCCACGATGGCGAGGGAGTAGAAAAATTTTCGAAAAAAACAAAATCCGTCCCGCGACCTCAAAACCCACTTGCTCCGATAGGACCGGAATAGGGGGGAGGGGGAGAAAATCCAAGCGAGAGAATACAAAATACACCAGCATTCGCGGAACCTCGAGCGATCGACACCACCATTGACGACTGCGATCAGATAACTTCCCAACAAAGTTGCCTCGTTAGCCCGACGACTCGCGGCAAGAATGTAGATCGCATCTAATCCGCGTGTGCGCCCACGCGTTGATTGTTAAGCGCTAAACCATCGATCTGTGCTTGCGAGGGGTGGAAAGTGTAAGGCACTGCGACGCAACACGTACAGATGTGAATCTCGTGCCGTGTGGGCGGGCTTGTGCATGTGTACGTCACCATATACAGGAGATCTAGGTTCGCTTCGATGCTTTTTTTATTTATTTTTTTTTATTTTTTTTTTATTTTCATAGGTACAAGTTGTCGGTTTGGTGGTACAAGCTATCAAGAAGGTATGCCAAGTGTAGCAAAATCAGTGGCTCGCCTGTGTCAGTGCGTCAGCGATAACTGCACGCGACGACAGCCCCGATTAGCCCGGAGCTGTGTGTACCTATAACTTGCTTTACGCGAACAAACACATCACGTACAAGTATACAGGTCGTGTTGTAGTTGACGCTATACGAGAAAAAGGCAGGTGCAATTATTTTCTTTTTAGACGCCACTGCTCTGCAGGAGTGGCTTACGTGTAACTATACTCTCACTATGCGTTTTTTAGCAGATATTTCAGAACAAAGCATCGAATGAAAAACTATACCTACGGTGTAATCGTACACGTTGTAAACACACGTTTTGCTCAAGCGCTACAACATTGGTACGAGTCGTGCCTTATCTGGGAAAACGCGTAGTTTTTTTTTTTTTTTTTTTTTTCCTTAATTTATGCCAACGCACGTATGGCGCGTTACGTAGGTTCATTTTTCATTGGCTTTCGCGTACCTACGTAATTCATTACCGATGATCGCAAGGTGAGCTCTCGATTATGAATGCCAAGCGGTGCTCGCGCCGTCGTTATCGTCAAATGATGATTCATTAGGTTTTGAAAAAAAAAAAACTGCGTTATTAGTCGATAATAACAGGGAGGACGACGATTAATTTCTTCCATCGCCCATTGTCTTGTTGCGCGACACAAATAAATATACATTTATCGCCCGTCCGATGTTCTCCGATCATCATGGCTATTTTTTTTATTATTATTTCTCGCGCACGTCCAACGTTGTTGAGTATGACATGCAAACGAGACGGCAATGTGATCCTATATACTGTGACTTCCTAACGGAGGAATCTCTCTTGGTAGGAGCAACAGGTTGCAAACTAATTATCCCATGGAATTGTTGACAATTATAAACTTGTGAATCCAGAAATGGCTCCATCAACTGTTTCGCAATTTCGACGTCACGACGAAAGCGAATCGCGTTGGTCAATATATGCCAAATGGTCTTTTTCTTCGGACGAAATTGATCGAGACACCGAAGAACTAGTAGCGCAGACGTATGTATTGTCTCTTTTCTTCTTCTCTAGCTCCGATCGACGTAATTTGGAAACAATGAGGTGACGCACGTTGGGGCTCCATATCTCGAGCAGAGTGTACAATTGATGGGCTGGAAGATGGGGTAAGGCCGTGACGCTGCTGTTTTCGTGAGATGATCTTATTTAAGTATATTCACTGGTAACAACTGGTTTCTAAGCTCTGGTACATATAGACACGGTCGAATTCGTCGCGTTGCGTGTGCTTATCTCTTTGGCTGATGCTCGGGTATAATACAAGTTGTTGTAGTGGGTATAGGCACTCGAGATGACATTTTTTCCCAGTGACGTAAAAAGATCGTTGGCTCAGTGGTTGTTTAATGCGATGCTGTCTGAAACAACACTGGCCAGGAAGTCGAGGTATCGGTCATACCGGTCAGAAGACTTGGGTGTACTTTTACCCATTGTTTTCACGATTTACCGTATAAAAAATGTACAATGAGATGTGTAAAAAGGGCACAATTTGATTGGGACCTACCTGACGTCCAAATTACTGATAAGGTCCTCCCACACATGGACCGTAGCAGTCATCAAGTAAAATAAATTAAAGCTTATTTTTTATTCTTCGTACGATGTAAAAGTTGAGCTTATTTAAATAATTTAATCTAATAAACGGGACGACGAAGAGTGAATACATACATTCGAGGAATGACTTAATGCCATTGTCTGTGAGGATGATTACCGAGTTTTCGCGAAATATTTGCGTAACCTCCAGAAAAAGTTGTTTTCCTCGCGAACGATGTTTGCAAAACAATATTTACGTAAAAATTTTATTTTCGTCTGCCACCTTGTTTTTTTTTCTGCTCCCAAGTTATATTATTTACGTGTATCTTTTGATTGTGTTTTTGCAGAATCGATAGCCTGCATGAGCTGACCGCTTTTCTCTCCCGGGGATTTCGTTGCACAGCTGCCGACACAGGTGACGACATCGTCTCGCGAAAACGACAAAAAGTAAGTTAACGCATTAATTATGTATCTCGAAACACATATTCAAATGAAGATTCGCGGCTCCGAATGCACTTGAAACTAAAAATAAAAAAACTGCCTTTCCATGTGCTGTACTGTGCACAACAGTGGTACTACTGTACATACAGATACAAAGCAACAACAACAATGTAACATTATCTCGCGCGCGATACGGACTTTGCGCTTCATGAAATTTGAAAAGTGTTGGCATTGTGTTGCGTGCCTTGCAATCGAGAAAAGGAGAGCGTCGACTTTGAATATATCTGAAAATGTCTCGTCGCCGTTAGTTTTGGAAGGTAAACAAGTTTTGGCTCACTCCCGCGTGTATGTTGTGTGCACGTGTTCACCAGAAGAGCCGAGAAAGCTGACCTCAGAGGGAAAATCAACGTGAGAACTAATCGATTTAACGTCTCTTTTTCGTGAAAGAGAATTAAAAAAAAATCGTCTAGCAGCCCTTTTTAAACTAATTGTTCTTCTCAAACTCCATATATGTAACCGGTGATATAGCTGATAACTTATCACGAATCGTGTGGTATGTAATTATTACCATTGTTCGGTAGCTTTTACATTTTTGTATCGTTACTAATGATTAAGCACGTGTTTATAAATACGGTATGCGTGGTAAACTTCGTGAGCACGTGTTAATAGTTAACATGTATCAGTGTTGGGTATACTTGTATTTCGTTTCGTCATAATTATAAATAGACATATCACATGCTGATAGCGTTGCTTCCAATTTTTTACATGACATTTGATTTTGTTAATGAAGCAACGCTAACTTAATACGATTTATTCTCAGTACCACTAATCTTTCGGAAATTTTAGTATAGCTATGCGAGGACTACTAAAATACTAAAATCGACTAATGGACACTTTTATTTTATTTTTTAACTTTTAAAGCAAGATTATACATGTATAATCTTGCCGTGATCCATTAGGTAAATTCAAGTGACCGAACGATAAGTGGCAGTGACTGCATATTATTGTTATTAAAAAAAAAAATCTACTCTGATACGCGTGCTTCGGATAAACGATTACTTCATATCTGAGTAAATTAAAAAAACATTTAAAAAATAAAAATAATGAAAAAGCAGTAGCAACTGTTCGGCCAAGATATACGTCCGTGGAGCTGGTGTGCACAACATGTAAATACCAGAACTCGCGCAGCTTTTGAATAAAAGATAAAAAAAGAGAAAAAAAATACCAAAAGCGACAAGAGGCACATCCTGCAGAACTAGTTCTTTCCTCTCTTGCATGCGGAGCACATGGTCGAGTAACGCGAGCACCCAAAGTTCATTAACTCGGCTCAACAGTTATACATATACACACAGCGTCGTGTGCACTTCCGTACATCACCTTACTCTGTACTCTGCTGCAGCGGTCAGATGATGGGTTCTCTTAACCATACGTATGCATACAAATTTCAAATTCAGATAATCGCTAATGCAACTTTTTTACCCGCTGAACGTAATATTTTTTTATCTAATTTTATCATACGATGTACTCATCATCATTACAATTGCGGAGCTTTTAAAAAAAAAAAAAATTAATAAATAAATAATACAAAGTCCCGTGTCGTCTCCAGAAGGTAATACCACCTGCACGCAAGTTCTATAGCATAATACATGAAATGCCAGAAGCGACGCCCCCGAAGCTATAATAAAGTGTCTTTTATCCATTGATGTACTATGTCGTGAAGTACACGTGACGAGCTTTTGCGCGTGCACTCGTCATACAATGACGATGCACCCACGCGGCTCTGATACGACTTATTTTTCTCCATTTGCTGATGACAATCGAATTTTTGAAAACTTGGAGGGAAATCATGTGGTTATCGCTAAAGGAAGCAGGTAGAAATTCGTGTGACTGTGATCGACCCAGGAAAGAAATTTGCGAGGTATTGCATCGTCATCTCGTTAAATTAAATCATCGCATTGTTTCGACGCGTCCAAGTGACACTGTTTGTTCGAGATAGCAACGAATTCTTCCTTTTTTTTTCCCTGTTTTCAAAGTCTTCGGAAAACATTATTTAACACCGGTAACTGTATACGATACATCGTTTGTTCCAACGTCCATGTACGGCCGTCGTCGGTACCCAGTGCATACTTACACTCATTCTCACTCATGCATCTTTGGCTGATTGGCACTTGAGCCCGTAAACGATAGTTTATCAAAATGGTATTTTTATCCGTGGATTTCAGCAACGGATCAATCAACTTGTATTTTTGACGATCCCACTCGATTTGTGCGTTTAAATCCGATGTTTCATCGATCTTCATTAGCACGTTTAAATGGCTCTGACGGACGGAGCGAGGAATGTTTTTTATTGCTCAGTTGACAAGTTTTGACGAGCTGTTGTTATTGTTGTTCCGCCATTCGACAGCGCTAATGGAGATTGATAGAGTATCGATTTAAAAAGCACAATTTGATTAGGATTATAAAAATCTGTTAAAAAACAATAATTCTTCAAAGAATTTTAATTTCGTAAGTGTACATACAAATGACCAGCGATCGATACGGGAAAATGTAATTGGGTATAAATGTGAAAATAATTGCGTGAAAAAAAAAAAAAATAGTGAATCGTGCAGTATTGAAACAGAACGAGTTGCCGCGGGTTGTGTCGGGAGGATCAAAATGTGCGGAAAAAAACGAGGGCCTCCCGTTGCAACGGTCAAACTCACCGTTGTTGTATCCACACGTACAACGAGCAAAGGAAGCTTTGCGCTTACGTAAGGCGAAAAGCATCGAAGGTGCGCAGGAAGTGTATTTGATTGCGTTTAATAATAGGTTTTTTCTTTCCAGTATTTCCAAGCGTGAAAAAAAAATGTTTTTTTTTTTTTTTCAAATCCCCCACTCTATGGCAATTACACAATACAAAAATAGAGCAGGGGAGGCACGGGACTATAGGGGAATAACAACCCAATTGCCATTACTCTGGCCACCTACGTAAAGCTCCAAAAAGTTCTGGTCGTGAAACAGGAAAAGGGAGAAAGAAAAAATGTGGAAGAGAGAAAAACAAGAGATAAGCACGGAGTAAAAAAATCACCGGACGTCTGCCATACTCGCTTAGAACCATCTTACGTCACAGATGTATACACACACGCGGATGGACGCGACTGTGAATTGCGCGCATCATGCGAGCTCGACTTTTTTTTTTTTTTTTTTTTTTTTTTTTTTTTTTTTTCTTTCCCCCGTTTTTTGCCCCCGTTTTTCTTTTTTTTTTTTTTTTTTTTTTTTTTTTTTTTTTTTCCTCTCCGGCTTCTGCTACCGGCTTGCTCGTTTTTTCTGTTTCTCTTTCCATTATTCCAAAGCGGATAAAAGAGAGAAGAACATCACTCTATAGTGAAAACTACTGAGAAATCGCGGTGGCCACACTAAGTGTTAATGAAACCAGTGCGCGCGTACACACAAAGGCACAGGAAGTAATTGATTACGAGCTGTTTGCGCGGTATCAATAAAAGATATATACACATTGAAGTGCCGGCAAAATTTCCACTCTCGTCCGACAACGACGCGCTGTTTCGCCTCATCGCGTATCGGTTTGCTCCGAAAAATCGAACTCGGGAAAGAATCGCCGTTTTTCCTGGCGAGGATTCATGGGTATACATCATTCGTACACACAAACTTTGGCCGGTGGTCCCTTTATAAGGTGTAGACGCGCGACGGAAAATCGCGGCCAGCGAACTTTCCAGAAACGCCGTGAACTCGCTCGTCACGCGTATACCGGCTCCGAAGGAAAAACAGAGACAAACGAAGGGGCGCGCTATATACGAACGCTTTTGGTATGTATGATAGTGCAACGCGCGTATAAATATATACCGGTGTATAAATATAAGCCGAGAAAAATCCGAACGAAACAGAGTGACGATGGGTGTCAAGTAATACTTATGGCAACGAAAAGTACTCACGTTTCGCTGCTGGGGTCCCGCAGTCGAGGCTTTTTCTTCGTAATGATGGCGGCCGCGCGCCCCACTGCTGCGGGCGAACCACGTAAGACGTATCTTTCTCTCCGCGAAAGTAGGACGGTCGTTGTATGTATATACGTGTGGCTCTTCTTCCGTTCCCGATGCCAGTGATGCACGACTACTTAGTGGTGTGCACAGTCGAAGAGAATCTCCCTCTTTGGTATTCCTTGGGTTTATTTGAGTATACAATACGCACCCAAAATCGAGATGAGAGGAGGGCGCACGGCTGCAGGGGTGGTGTCAGAGTTCAACTGGCTCCCTGCACCCTCTCTATACCGTTCCGCGCACTACCACGCGCGCACACCGTCCCACACGCGCGCACATGCGACGGAGGGTGAGGATCCGGCGCGAGAGGCTGGGGAGAGCTGCTTCTTCTTCTCCTTTTTCCCCCTCTCGATTACGACACCACCGAGTTTGCTGCACACGTGTCTCGGTGTGGTGAAAATCGCTTGATGCAGGGGAATTTACGAGGAGCAGCGACGGCGACAACTGTACCTCGGGACTACTCTCCCAGCATCGATCGTCGCGTCTGCGACCGTTGATTTTTTCTCTTCGTGCGGCTGTGCTTCCTCCAAGGTTGGTCCGCTGCGTGTCGGTAGACAAATGAAAGCGAAGCCGGGAAATGAAAAAAAAAAAAAAATAATAATAAAAAAAAAAAAACAACTACTCTTTATCTGTATGCGGGTGTGCGCGCGGCTGCAGGAGGAGATTACACAGAGGACGAGTGTATACAATGTCGGGACTGTGCCGAAAAACTTATAACCCACTCTGTGGGTTTTTCTTTTCCTTTCCTGTTTTTTGTTTTTATGATTATTTATTTATTAATTTTTTTTATTATTACACGGTTGGGTTGTGTAGAATATGAACAACAACGTAGAGAGGCCGCGGCGGCGAAGCTTAACTCGCTGGACTCGCAGACTCGCACCCACTGACAGTCGGCGAGCGGCTTGGGAGCACCGAGACCTGGCCTCTCCTCACTCCCGACCCGGTGGCTCTCTCTCTCTCTCTCTTAGCTTTGACTCCCTTTCGCTCGTCGTGCAGCTCCTATATGTGGGTATACATGTACACAGAGTTACCCAGTGCTCGCGGTGTGTATATGTACGTGATCGGCGTCGGCGTACAACAGCACGGAACTATAGCCAGAGGAGTAGGAGTTAAACGCTGTGTGTACAATATATACATATATACTCTAGTACGTAGTTTCATATACAGCATAGGTGTATTATTTTCTCACCCACACAGCCGATATGCTTACGTGACTCCGGTTGGGGCCGTTCTCTTGGCACTTTGAGTACATGCATAAAAAATAATAATGCCTTTATGCATAAGCGGGGTTCAAGAGAGGGGGGGGTGAGGAGCTTAGCTCGCTCGTTGACCTACGTCACACATTGTCATGATAGATAATAGTCGAGATGCTTACGTACTTTCATTTACATCTCGTGTAACTATGTATTTATGTACTCGTGTGTATTTTTACATACGAGTTCCATTTCTCCATCTCTCTCTCGTTTGCACTTTTGCATTTGATTCCGTCGATCGATGGACGAAACTCGTCTTGATGTTTTACACCCTCTTTTGAGAGCCAAAGCGCGCCCTGATTGCGATGCTATACACTCGGTCTGTAGGTGTCATGCCGGTCGATGCTTCGATTCGTGCAACAACCCCTACGCTTTCATCCTCCGTTGATACTTGATCTTCTTTCCAATTTACGTTTTTTATTTAAAGGATAAACGATTTTTTTTTTTTTTTATTGAAACAAGTTGATCAAGTTTGCAAAAAGCTTTTTCTTTGGCGTTTTGTCGTTTTCAATAAAATTTGTCGATCGAAACGTTGAAACTTCCTTAAATGGTCCGAGGGACGATTCAAAGTTACCGCTTCGCAGGGTCCCATAAACTTCAAAGTTATACGTTGAGCTCCGACCGTAAAAGTGGCCTAAGATCGTACTGTTTGCAGGTAGGATGTAGGATGTATAGTTTGCCCCGTAACGCTGTGGGTATATAAACCAACGCAAAGTCTGTACATCCACTACATAAATTTCACATTAATTCCTCAAAAGCTCCGCATACGTGAGCAATCGATGAAACTTTGTCAGTGAGAGTATACAACTTGGTTACATCGTATACCACCCCACTCGTCCAAGTTTGCGTGTATATATACTCTCGAGTGTCATCTCTCACAGTACGATGTTCGCTCAAAGGGACCCTCGTCGCAAGCTCGTTTCCCCATAATGCACCCTTTCATACACGCTAGGCAACAACCCCCCACCCCGTGGTACACTTGTATCCTCTTCACGCATATACGGTGGATCGAGCGGATAAACGAAAAACCTCGGCTGCACTTGTGCCCCTAATTATACTCGATCGAGTGCTCCGCGCATCTCTTAAACCTCCCCTTTTGCCTTGAATTTTTCCCTCCACCCGCTCTCTGCGAACTTTACGTGCCCTCGGTATCTTTTTTACTTCATCTTTCTCGAGTCCGTTCGACGACTCTCCTCATTCATGATGAGTGCACGCACGAAGAGAGGGAAAAAAAAAACAATACCCGCGAGCCGGAGAGCGCGTTTCGTCAATACGTCCGCGCGATACCCGCGCCTCTTCTGTATCATTGGAAAATTTTTGAGACGAGGATAACAACGTCGAATCTGTATCCCCCACTCGCGCCGAAGCCGCTCGATTAGATAGCTCGCGTATGGCTCTTTGTCAAGGAAGAAAGAAGAATCAAAGTGTTTTTTTTTTTTTTTTTTTAATTCATTCTTCGCATCGCACTCGTAGGAGCTTTTACAATGAATTTTCCGGATATGGCACGATAGCAAAGTAAAGGAGCTTCACTCACAATAGCGCCGAGGAGGCCTCCGCTGTCTCAATCGGCCAAGACAATACAGGGGGGAAGGGGAGGTATCTTTCAACCGCGTGGATTAACCGCTGCTCGTGCACTTTGCGCAAAAACACCCTGTATCTTGGCTCCGATAAACGCCGCACGCATATTTTTGCTTTCGTTTTGGATGTACTGTACAAATATATGTATATATTGTTTATACGGCGCACACCGGATTTACAATCTACGCATACCAACTCACCGAGAGAGAAAAAAAAGAGTAAAAAAAAAAATAAAATAAAAGGCGCCCGATTAATTTTCTTATCGCGCGCCCAACGACGCGTTGCTCTCTGCATCGTATCGGGCATTTCTACGAATCAACGTAGCTCGACTGTACAGACTTACTTACCTGGTTGCAATCGGCTGCTGGTTATTTTCACCCCGAAAGATCGATACGCTTGCGCTCGTGCAATTAAATGCAAATCGATGTGATTTATTTATTTCGTTATATATACATGTTCCATACATCGTATATATTATATGTGTATACCTAATCTTTTTTTTTCTGGCCAAAGACCCTTGCGAATGTCACGAGCGGTAAGCTCACGCGCTATACCGATACGGTCTTACAGATTATAATGTACTTTCTTACCAACCGTTACGCTAAAATAGCTATAAACAATTAATTATTATAAGTAATCGACGATAAATTGGGTCCTAAAAAGCTTTTCAGCTGTAAAATAACTATATATCCGTTCTGTGTTATAATTCTAATTACTTTTTTTGTCTTTTCTCTATAAATATAGTTTGACACCATAACGTGAAGCAAAAGTATGGCTCTTTCCTGCAGAAAAGCTTCAAATCACCCAATTTCCGAATGTTAATTATTTAAAATTTNATACATATATTTATACATTTTACAGCAGAGCCTATACTATGTGAAGCTACTAAAAGTAGGAGCTTATACGCATGACGAAACACATTGCTGCTCTGTGCACGTGGTACAGGCGTATCCCTTCAGCTCTCAGCCGGTAAAACTTGAATTTTCAATATTGCAGCACTTTGTGCACTATGCTCGCACGTGTAATAGTAAGCGCTCCCGCTGCACTTTCATTTATCTTTTTTTTTTTTTTTTTTTTTTTTTTATTTTCTTCCACGGTTGCAGCTACGCTTATGCGGCGATGCCCTGCGGCGAAGGAGGACTTGACCGCGTCTTTGTGCTCGGTGTCCTGGTAACTTTATGAAACCTTTGACGGGAGGGGGACGCCGCCACCGATCGGAACAAAATAACAACTTGCGAGTGCTCGTTGAGGGTCGGCGGCTTTCGCACCCTCTGCCGTACACTCTGCGCCGATGCTTGATCGCGTTCCGATGGTATGGGCTTCATCAAAGGTCTGCCAACTGTACAGTGTTTTTTTCCCTCCGTTTTTTGTCTCATGTAAATTTCAGTGGTAAGATGAAGGCACGAGTTGCAAGTCACCTCCTGTATTAGTGACTGAAAGATCAATGTAGTGATTTTTATGCGTTCATCGTCAAGGTTTTTTGGTTTTTCGAGTCTAGAGAGGACAATACAAACGCTCATAAAGTACATTAGTATAGGACCAACAAATTTTCCTCTATATCGTCGAGGCCATTAAAAAAACATTTTTTTTATTTCCGACATTAATACATGGGTGGTTACGGATATTATTTTATCTCACGATTCATTTAAAACTGTTGAGAGTCAGTTTTTATTTGATTCCATGAGTCAGCAAGCACTTAAGAAAGGATGCATCAACTTAGACGGTTGAAAATCACTTATTTTCAATAACAATCATAGGGTGGCAAGCGCGTAGTTTCGTTGAGTGTCCGGTTGAACTTACGGCGCGATGCACCATGGCGTGGGTGAAATTTTCATTAGCGTCGAGTTTAATCACCCCCTCCCCCTCCCCCAGCAAACGAAAAAAGCGCCAAATCACGCGTGCGACGGATGTACCTACGCGGCGGAAAATTTGCATTCGATTAACGAGCACGGGATGATCGATAACTATACTGTTATCGCTTCGGAAAAACACGTCGTTCGACTCTGCTTCCATAACGACCCGCGCTGCTGCGCCAAAAACGTCGGCCGGGAGGAGGAAGCTCAATTATTCTTAATAACGCAGCGATCGGCCGATGGGTATGGGGGAACAAAAAAAAACAGCCACCCCAAGCACGTAAAAGATGCTACGTGACTGGAAAGCTTCTCGTCCATCCGGAAGATTATACGTACATTACACGCATGAGGACTCTATATATTTATGTATACATATTATACATTGCCAATATGTGATGAAACAAAAAAGTCCCTCGTGTCCTGCAGATACCGAATCACCTAATGTGGCTGTGCTTCTTCTACCTCATATTTCACTCGTTTTTCAATTTAATGGGCGAACTGCTGCATTTCGCGGACAGAAAGTTCTACTGCGACTGGTGGAACGCCAACAACATCGACACCTTTTGGAGGACGTGGAACTTGCCGGTACANTTTTTTTTTTTTTTTTTTTTCCAGAGCGTGCGCAAATCAAGCTTTAATCTCGCACGCGTGGAATTTAATCGCAAGCTATTCGAGGAACAAATGTGTTGGCGAATCAAAATATACACCGAAATTCCTTCGATCCGTACAACTGTAGTATACCCCCCCGATGGTTCCGCGCTCTTGTATATGCATATACTTATATGAAAATATTTGTAAATGGTGTTTTTGTTACTTATGAACAAAAAATATTCACAGATCATCTTGTACACGTATAATCAGCCTGTATCATTACGCATTACCGTGTTATCTCTGGCGATTAAAAAAAAAACATTTGTATCGCTGTCGTAATCGTCGGCTGGTGTTTATCTATACGTGATGCCTCTCTGTACATGTATAACGCTAATCAAAACTTTCCGTTCCCCCTCGGCTCGTTTTGCCAACAAGTGCCCGTACAACTATACTCGATACAACAAGCTGATTGTTTTCTCCATAAATTCGCACGAAACGCGTAATCTTTCCTCGTATACCCATATTACACTTTTATTAAACCATACGGATACCTGACGTGATGTTTTCTTTGTTTTTCTTTTCTCTTTTTTCATTTATTCACTTCTTATCCAAACACTCATCTTAACACATGACGAGATTATGTTATTCCCTTTCTTCGAAGCCTCGTGTTTAAAATTACAAAGTGTATACAGCATTGGGTATACTTTATGGCCCTCGATCAATGGAAATCTAACGCCGATTCATTTAACTGGGTATACACACCAAAAACTCGGTCCCCATCGTAAAGTATCTGATTTTATAGCGAATTAAGTCCGCGTACCCTCGCCGATGTGGTAATCGTTTGAAAAAATCGCTCTCTCGTGTAAGTACCTAGATTTTTCGGTGAGCAGTCTCGCGAGTACAAAAAAAAAAAAAAAACAGAGGGGAGTCAGTAAGAGCCGCGTTGTTTTTCTTCTCCACACGCGCGCTCGCGATAACCGTCATCTCTGCTGGGTAAGTACGAGATTTCGATAAGAGCCCGTGGCTTGATAATTATTACGACCACATTTTTGGCGAGCACGTGCGGTCGGTCGCCGGCGAGCTTTTTGCGCGCCACTTCTGCTCGTCCGCACACATAGATGTATATGTATTGTGCCCGTGGAAGAGGTCCCCGCCATTGTCGGGCGTACATATGTACGTATAAATATACACAGAGAATACACAAGCAAAAGTCGAGCGGAGCTAAATTTAGCCAGGTAAATACTCGAAATGGTCTTGACGCCGGCTCTCGCGTCTTCTTCTTCCCTCCCACCCTCTTTCTACGCGTATACAATGTGTATACATGTATGTACATATAAATACGTGCACTAATGAGCGAGCGGGTTGAAGGGGTCGGGGGAGGGGCGATCACGTGATCGCCGGCTGCCGAGCGCGTAATGCATATTATGATGTATACCTACTTACCTATAGCCTTCTTTTTCGAGCGTGTCTCATCTGTTTTATCTGGTGTGCGCTTGGCTGTGCATAAGCTCAAGTTGACGACCTGCGAACTGGCACTCGATGACTTACAATACATATATAAATAATTAAATATATATTACCATCAGGACTCGATTTAGATCGGTTCAAAAGTGGCATCGGAACTCTCGCGTGTGTCTGTGCAATAATTGTGTATTGCACGCTACGATGGTAATTAATTGCCCTCATCCTCGCGGTGACGGCTTACTATATTTTATATCGTGTACTCGAGCACGCGGTGATTGGGTGACGCAAGCCAGGAAATTCGTGGGTTGCGCTTACCGAGGACTAGGTATATTATATGTATATTATGTGCTCAAAGTAAAATTTTGTGAATTATACTATATTTTTCGTACGAGCGTTGTTTTCCGATGCCACGTGTAAATATACAAGATTATCAGTGCTAAGCGCTCGGCTGGAGGTGGATCAATTATATTTTTACGAGCCAGTGACCTTTTGTTGTGCGGTTAGTCGTTCAATTAACTGCTTGGAGATTGGATTATCTATTACTTTTTTTTTTTTGTTTTTTTTTGTTTAATTTAAATGCATTTGCTGATGTACATGGACAACATNTTTTTTATTTTTTCCTCTTTTTTCCCTTTCAAATTTATGGTTTGAGCCATCATTTGACCGAAAAAGCACTGGCCTCTGGCTTATTAGAAGTTTATCGCTCGAGTGCGGGATTTCGTTAGAAAGCCTGAAATTATGGTACGTACGCTCGAAAAATTCTAATCGATTTATTTTCGTGGATCTGCATAACTTGGGTGTTGCGTAACGATTCGGCATATGAGCAGGTTTCTTTTTTTTTTTTTTTCGTTTGAAAAAGAAAAAGAAGAAAAAAAAGAGAATTTTGTTTCGCGGAAAACGCCGTGAGAATTTCAAGGCACACACATAATACACACATACAGAGAGTGGCTCTCTAATGGGACGAAAATTGCACGGCGCATTAATAGCGGCGTTCGATGGAGATTATAACTGTGCCGTGTTGCAACGTTGATTGTTGCGGAGGACGCGAAAAATCCGATCCCCCTCACGATATGAATTTTCGTTACTTGTTTTTGTTTACTGAGCGTCTCCTCCTTTCAGTGAAAAAAAGTACCACGGTGCTCCCAAAATATAAAAATTGTTTTCCATCGTTTCCTCGTGTACAGTGTGACTCGTATAGCGTCAAAGCCAGCGGCGCTCGAAAGCTCAGCCAAGAGCAGCGCCGCACCATATAAGCTCGCATATCTGAAAGAGAGCGTTGGCACGAGACGAGCCAAAAATTCGCTAACCGAGAGACAGGAGCTCTAATAGAGGAGGAGGAGGAGGTGCGCGTTATATTGGTCTAAGATCAGCGGTACAAGTATAGCCATCGGAGGCGCATAGTCGAAATCTTCGCGACGACGAGGAGAGCCAATAAAAACGAAAGAGAGAAAAAAGACTATACATAGCGAGGTTCTATACATAGCTCGCCACACGAGTACAATACACGCTATTGCTTTACCTTTACTGTGTTGGCAAATATCTGCACACACACGGAGGTGGTTATCGGTGCGAGTCGCCTGTCGCCTCCGCAAGGCCGCTCGCCTTCTTTGCTATTTTTTCCCCCCCTCTTTCTTTCTCCCCCTTCCTCCCGATCTCCGATGCCTTTCTATCTCTATCGCCGGCCTTCTCTCTTTCTCTTTGGTGCCTTATGCTCTTGCACAGATTTATAACAGTACACCCTACGAGGCATGGGTTATACGTATATATTTGTATTTAAGGTTCTGACCTCATAAGAGGTATGAACGCTGAATTTATTCAGAAGATATAAGAGTACATTTACATACATGTATACATATTGACATATAACAAGTACTATACAGTTTGTACAAGTGAGGTCGCTTGCTAGTTAAGTACACGCAGATTACAAGGCTAACATTATCAGTATCTGTTAAATAGACAACGTATGTATATCGCATAAAGTAACATTTGCATTTGTGATTTTTTTTTTTTTTTTTTTTTTTTCTAATATTAAATTAACATGATTATCAATAATTCGTCAAGACTAGGAGCACATGTATTACTCTGACCAGTTGTAAGGTTAAACATTTATATTACATGCTTTCAGGAACTTAAAAACTATAAGGCACGTATTAATATTTGATTTCGCAATTAAACATTCTATGTTTAGAGGAGGACGGAGATCAATTTTAATTAATTCCTTTAACATAATAGAAGTTCTTTGGGCAGAGTAAAGATCACAATTCCATATAATATGATTAAGGGTTTGGTCTTCGAAGCCGCAAGTACAGCTAAGGTCATTGATGATATTTTTGCGAAAGAGGCTTTCTGCAAGACTGTGGTGATCAGAACGCATTCTGTTAATGGTAACAATGAAATTGCGCGACAAATTTTTTGCGTGGAACCAGGGCGTTTTTTTCCTTGTGTGATATAAATTGAAGTATATTTTGCCTTTGAAAAGACCTCCTTGGGCGTTTTAGATAGTAGAAGCCGAGTAGCATAGATAATTAAAATGTTGAAAAAAATCTGTAAAGTTTATATATGAGAGGTAGGGAGGGGGAAAGAGTGTAGCTTCTTTAGCCAGAGTCAGAATAACACTTAGAGTGTCACTGAAGATGAGGAAATTTTGGTGAGTAAAAGAAAGGGATTAGTCTAAAATGAAATCTAGGGCGGCAGAAATTGCTAGACATTCGGCAGAAAAGATGGAGGCGAGAAATGGAAGACTAGTTTGGCATTTTACTGATAGACTGGGACAATAGAAAGCAGATCCAACGTATGGGGCTTCAGAAATTTTGCTACCATATGTAAAGATGGCAACTGCGTCTTGTTCACTGATCAATTCGTTTACCAGAGAGTCGGGCGCGGGAATATGCGAAAGGGCCTTACCAAAGCTTAAGTCAGATGGGATGGCTTGATTAATAGATCGAAAATTATGACAGTAAATGTTATATCCCTGGTTGGTAAAGATTGGAAGATTGGAATTTAATTTATTGATGATACAAGTTGGAAAAAGTCTTTTGAATTGAGAATTAGAAAATGAGTTATAGAATAAAATGAAGGTACTAAAAGACCCAGAGGAAGAGTTACTGAAAATTTTAGCTAGATAGCAGAGGCATAGATACTCAATGCGAGATTTTATGGACATTATTTTAGACTCTTCAAGAAGTATATAAGTAGGCGTGCTGTTTCTGTATCCCAAAGCCAGTCTTATGGCCACATATTGGATTTTCTCCAATTTTAGCTTCAGGTTGAGGTTGTTCGGGTAGTAAATACAAGTGTTTCAAAGAGCTTGCACAGACAGGATGTCAGAGAAATTGGCCTGAGGCCTAGACCATTAGGCTTAGAGATAAATTGGACAAACATGTTTTTCCAGTTATCAAGAAAAGAGTTATTTAGAGACATAGAGTTAAAGATGTCAAGTAAGATGAGCAAGTACTTATTAGGTAGTTTTTTTATGATGTCAAACCTAATTCCGTCCATACCCGGGGTAGAGGAATCTCTTTTGGCTTTAAGTGCAAAATTAAGTTCCAGAAAAGAGAATTGGGAGTCCAAGAAGACGTCTGGTAGTGCATGAGGTAGATCATCAGGATTGCTGGACACTCAAGGAGGGCATATCTTGTCAAGAGAAGCTTTGTGTAAACCATTTAGGTAAGTGTTATCTGCAGTGTGTGCCGGTTTAGGTTTGAGAATGGAGTTTTTAAAAATACGGCACTTATTCCAAATATATGAAGAGTTGGAGCGAAAATTTAAAGACTCTGTGAATTTAATAAAGGATGTTTTTTTTGGAGATAAATAGTTTTTTGCCTCGGCACAACGTTTATTATATAAGACGAGGTCTTGTAGGTCACACGTAAATAAGAATCGTTTATATGCAGCAGTTCTTAATCTTCTTATACGTTGTAATCTTCGTATATGTTGTTGACGTGTAATGTGGGTATCCGCGGTTGCATGATTTTGACACCAAGGGTGGCGCTGCATGACATGCACCTGGCCAATATGGTAAATATAAACATATTGTGGCAACAATTGACCATAAAAGGAAATAACGATGGACTTGGTTGGAACGTATTTTGAAAGAGTAGGGTTGCTAGAGGCATTAGGGTGTCTTCTTGTAATTCTTCTTGCACTGTGAATTTTAACTCTTGAGTCAGCATCATTTGCAATATCCGCCTCTTCGACCTCAACGTCGACGCCTCTTATCATTCCTTTTCTAATAAGACGAAAGTAAGGGATGAATATGTCACATTTTTTTGTAGAATTTCCTGGTCCTCAAAAATTCTGTTAGCTTCATCAAAGGTTTTGAAAATGACTTCAATTTTGTGAGTGGATTTAAGGTATATCTGTTTTACCTGGTACTTTTTTGAGATGATTTTGCTGATTGCGTATCTATTCAGTCCATTTCCCATTTTACCATCGTTTTACATTTTGTCCTTTTACTTTGCATAAAAACGCCAAATGGACCTACGTCACTTTCTGCATATTAATTTTAGGTCAGCAGAGGGAGCATTCTTGCTAGAGTTTTCACCGCCTCCCGATTTGGGAAGTATGACTTGGTTGTCATTTGCTTTTGGAACTTTTTCATTCTTCGAAGAGCCCTTGTCTGAGCGGTCCCCAGATCTCTTTCTTTTACCCTGCTCTTTTGCCTTTTGTTCCTCGGAGGTATCCATATTCAGTGCAATCCGGAACACCGGAAGCACAAAATGTTAAAGGCACCAAGAAAAAGGGCCTGTCTAAGACACTATAGTATTAAGTTATGGCGGAACATCTTCGCGCCAATTGTACATGACGAACAAGAAAATCTCCCACTAAGTGTAGAAAGGATCACAGTCTCACAAAAACAATACACTATTGCTAACGACAACAATGCACCCACCACGCACAATGAAAACTTACAAACCGCAGTAAAAAACTCATAAACTAGGAGAACGCACGGGAGAACGCATGTGCTCAGTTCAACGGTTTCTACATGTATCCCTATATATATACGATGGGATCGCTTTCATTCAGGCATCGGCCGCTGCACCGATGTTACGTCGCTTACCTTGCATTGGATACGTGCACCTTATGCTTACTCTGCATGTCTGCCGAAAAAAGAGTTAGATTTTTCTTTTGATTTTTCAAGTGTATTATCTTCGGGGTCTCATTTTATTTATTTTCATCCTCATACTGGGATGGTTTTGATTGAAAAATTATGGGAATTCGTTGTGAAATTTTGCCATGAATCGATGTAGAAGGTAAAAGTTAATTTGCGACCCTCGTGGTTCTATGTTTTCTCTTTTCTTTTGGGGGGGAGAGTATCTCTAAACGAGAAAAATACAAGGAGAACGAGAAATCGAAGATCTTGTATGGGAAGTACAATGAAGATTATCTCCGTGCAGGTTGTCATTGTGCTTTCTCCTTCTTGCGTCAAAAGAGGGTCCATTAAGTTTTGTGGGCCAAAAAAATACGCCTGGCGAGAATGTCCATGAATAGGCAAAACCAGGTAGTATATAGTTTCACCAAAAGATTAAGATATAATAAGGAAACTCCGTGCCCACACGTTACACTGGGTATGGCGATTCGTAATGACCATCGGTGACGTTGATGCCGTATAATATACCCACACGATGTACGCACAAGTTTGGCTTCCCGTGATTTTCATCAGCTTGTACCACGTGTACGCGCGCTTAGGTATTATGTACGCACGAACCGATGGCTTGCGAAAGGGGGATCGGGGCACGCGCGAGACATGTAAAATCGCTTCTTGGCGTTTATAATTTATTCACCGGTTTAAGACATCTGTGTACGCGCGATAGTCCGAAATCCATGGTTATTAATGTGGATTATCATAATGGGACAACACGATGGAACGGAGGTATAGGACTTTTGCATCGCAGTTCGGCGCGTCGACGAGAGCTCGGGAAAACGATGTTACGCAATTCGGCGGGCTCTCACGCGCAATGTACCCTCATACCCGCGCACTCTACGTATTTGTGTACTTGTAGTGTCGGATCATGCGATGTAATGGCAGGGCCTACTCATTATGAATCAATACCACGTATGTGTATACATATATTATGTGAGAGTCGAAAAAAAAGCTGCGTTTATTTCCAAGTGAGCGGCTTCTCCGATATTTATACCATCTTTGTCAAAAGTATGCTCGAGGAAATTAAATCAGGGATGGACATGATTATTTTTTTCAGGGGAATTTCGTGATCCGAGATACGTCATCGGGATATCACGTGTACACGGCATGCCACTGGAATCGGCAAGGCTAAGGCCGAACAGAGCACCTCGGCTATCCTAACAGGTCCATCGACTCCATCGGCAGCATGTGTATGTAACACCAGGACAAGTAGGTAGAAATTTTTTCACTTCTTTCGGAGCACACGAAGCTATGTAGTTTTGAAGTATAGCTAAGGGGTTGGACTGAAAATTTTACGTTATCATTAAATACAATAAACACAAAATTTCTACTCAACACGTTTTTTTTCGAGTTATTCCTTTTTTATATTGGGATATGTAACTACAATAGAAAAAAAAGAATTTCAAATAATTTAGTTGTCATTTTTAAAAATACTTATCAGGGTTTTCATTAGGGAAAACAGGTCAAACGTGATCTGTTGAGAATTTTGTACAAAATTTCTATCGTCCCACCAAAGCGACAATTGGTATTAATATTTGTTTTTAATTTATTTACGTTTGTTTCCACGTCGTACAAATAATTTCTCCCTCCGAAGAAAATATGTCTAATGAAAAAAAAGTCATTATTCGATGATTACTCTCTTTATTAAACTCACCGAATCTCATTGATTGAATTTATTAATTAACTCCCCACAAAACAAATGACGATTCGCGCACGTTCGCAATACTTCAATGTCACTCCTCAACACAACCCACTCGGTTGAATTTATAAGGAGCATTCGGGAACAATTAAATTCCTCAAGCGCATGGTAATAATTTACGACTCGCGATGTAAGCTCTTTTTATTTATACATGAATCCATAATTTGCACCTCGTGCGCGCGTTGTCAGTGAAATTTCAGATTAAATTTATGCAATTTCAACATCGTAAATCCGGGAATTGTTTAATTATTATCGTTGAAAGTCAAAGGCAAATCTTCTTTTTTTTTTTTTTTTCCTGTGCTTATTGGATGTATGAATGCTTGATCCGGGCGGACAACTGTTCAAACGAGCGCGGAAAAACTTGAAAAAGGAAAACAACGTGGGGCCTTCGAAAAATACGAGCACAACTAATGCGAGTACCTACGTACAATAGTATGCAAATTTGATGAACAGAGAGAGCTGCAACCGCTCTGTGTGCGTGTCTGCGCTTACGCCTTCAATTTTCGCGCAGCTACGCGTGTACGTGTATTTATTATATCTACACTGAAAATTGTAAAGGGTATAGTCATTCTGGTGATATTCTATCGATAACCAAAACAAAATCGGAGTCTACTTAAATCAATTACAAAATAAAAAAAAAAAAAAAAAAAAANTTTATTAACAAAAGACCCAGTTATATAATTCAATGTTTTTCCCGGAAATATTAAAGGAGGTAATACCATAGACGAAAAAAAAAAAAAAAAAAAAAAAAAATCCAACAACATACCTCTGTGCATTACAATACAATCAAAAGTGTCTAGTAGAAGTGCCCGCTCGCGGCCTTCAAGGACATTTCGCGCTCGGCTCGCTAATTGCGTTCGCGCTGTTTTCCCTCCCTCCTTTTTTTTACGTAGTTTTTTTTTCTCTCTCTCTCTCTCTCTCTCTCTCTCTCGTTGTCAACACTCGGGACACTTTGATCGGCCCGAGTGGATATAGCCGAGCATTGCTCCGCGGTACATGCACAGCGCACTACCAGCCTCTCGGGTGGTGCAGTTGTGAAAAATCGCTTGCGAAAGAATTTTCGTGCGCTGTGTAGTAGCTGATAAGCGTTTCGAGAGCTCGAGGGGGTGTTGAAAGCGGTGGACCGTACAGGGACCGAGGGTGCCGATGAGCAGAGACGTGAAATGCTAATGTCTTGTATGGTATCGTCGCGTGTTGAGGACAAAGATATGGATACGTATATATTCTGAATAGCTTGCCTGAAATACATTTTTGGCAGATGTTTCGTATGGTTACAACTACAAAAATGCCACGTTATGAAACTTTGATATTGCATTTTTAATTAAAATCATCCAAAAGACTCAACCATACCTTGTGAATGTTATCAGGAAATTTTTTTTTTCCTCTCGCTCGTGCACGCAATAAATCCCCCTTTTCCTGGATACCAACGTGCGTTTTATGGAGCCCGAGTATCGGCTCATAAAAATACGACCAATCATTTGAATCCGTAATGGAATCATTACTATTCACGCGGAAAATAGTCGAGCCATCTCGATGCGAACAACCAAAATGCATTAGGTCTCTCGAGTACCTGTACGTACACTTGCATAAATTTAGTTTATATTGGAAAAATGAACCCGTTTAGATGCTTAAATCGGCTAATACAAGACTTGCAATTTTATCCCTCGGAAAGCATAGCGTTGCACAATTTACCAGCATGTTAATGGAACTTTTAAAGAAATTGCCAATAAACACAGTTGATATGCGTTTACGCGAAATTATTTTTCATTCTTGCGATTTGCTCGCCCGATGTCCGTCAATTTATCCGTGGAAAAAGAAAAACTTGGCCATTTATCACAAGTGAAAAAATACAAGCTGAGCCTATAAATGTATATTTTTTTTTAATGGCTTACAATTATTTCCACACCGCAACACTACTGTTACCAAAAACGCCCCCTCCCCCAACCCCAACGTCGCACGCGTAACATATTGTATATAAACTACAAGAGAATAGAAATAGTAGTTTTCCTACGAGTTTGAAAAGTCTTTGTTTGCGAACCGAGAGGTTTGCGGCCCGAGCCGAAGGCGAGGTCCGTAACGAGGTTCGTAAAGGAGACTTTTCGAACGAGTTCCGGAAAACTGCTTTTTCGCCCGAGGAAGTACCAGCCTCCCAAAACCACCCGAGGGCGGAAAACTGTTTTTTCGCCCGAGGAAGTACCAGCCTCCCAAAACCACCCGAGGGCGGAAAAAGCATTTTTGCACAATACCTTGGACCCAACGTGCCGTATAGGTATATATACATATACCACAATAAACTCCAGCTCAGCAGCTGCCGCGTCGACGTCTCCCCGTTATTAAAAAGCGTTCGCGCGGCACGCCCCGATATCCCCTTTTACGAAATTTCCTTGCCAACATTGCACCCGAGAGACACGGTGCGCGCGTCGGCTCTTTTTCCTCGTTAACGCGGAAAAATCGTCGTCGCGCCCGCGCCACCGCCGCTTGCACAGCCATTCGACCGTAAATACATACAATCATCGGTATAATAACTTTAATAATGCGGGGCTCGCTTTTACGATACACGCCACCAGCAGCGGCAGAACCGATTGTGCTTCATACACGCACCTGTAAGGGCACAAGTGCAGGAAAGAAAACGACCGAGTGACGAAAACTCGAAGCGGTGGGGTTGTAAATTTTAGCGATTGCAGTTGAAAAATCGTCGCCTGAAACCGAAGCTGAAAATATCGAGCCGATCCCCCGAAGGACAGAGCGTATAGTAGTCCGCGATGGACCGGTTTTCCGCGCGAGAGCTTGCGATTTTAGCTCGAGTAGGTGCCGGTAGCTCGAGAGCTGTGGACTTGTGTTTGGGGCAGACAAGCTGCTGGTAAAAGATCTACTCCTTTTAAAAATCGCGGCGACTTTGTTGATCCAAAGCTCTTTTTTTTTTTTTTTTTTTTAATACCAGCGCGTGTTGGACGGAGAATTTTTTTACACGCGGACGTCTCAAAAACTACCTGAAAACAACGTTGACTCCGAAATGAATAATTAGTGGTAGTTGGTAGAGAACGAGCAAAGGTGCATTTTTTTCATAAATGACTTTTTTTAAAAGAGAAGAGGAAAGGGATATTCGTCTCGTGATTGATTTCCTTTTTTTTCGTCAAACTTTTTTAAATTTGGAAAACAATTTGAAAATGACTTGTACTTTTTTTCTTCTAGAGGACATGTTAAGAGCACCTTCGGCATAATTGTTTGACATTTGAAACGATAATGCTAGGTCACAGGAATATTTTTAGCGAAATCCAAGATTAGATAAGAGGATCTACGGGCACAGAAAGACCATTGACGTCATGAAATTTTAGAACAGTTATTGACTCGGCTGTTGTTTTTTTCGAGATATATTTGCATTTGTTTGTGAAGATAAAGTTACTGAGATAAGTAATTAGTTTATGGTTGAAATCGAAAGTACACGCCTTTCTGTCCATAGAACCAAACATACCATATACATTGACGACCAATACTCCAAAAAAAATATTAAGATAGTCACAAGATTATAAAGTTTGAAGATTCATTTGTAAAGATTTGAAGATTTTTACCAAACTTATCCATACGAGAGCAAACATGAAAAAAATCAATAATTTATTCAAGCGATCAACTAATCATGTAAATGCTCCACAAACGTACAGCAAAAATTTATTTTTAAAGCAATGCGTCATTTGGCTTAATCTAATCTTTGAAAAAAAAAAACGATCGATCAATATCGACATCGCAGCCAGACTTTTCGATAAATTAACGTCTGCATGTTTTACCAAGCTTTCGTGTAAGTTTGTTATTGATGACTTCTACATGCATTTTCGTTTTGTTGACATAATAGCTTTGTGCCCGCGCGTTGGCAAAAAACACTTCTTTCCTTTTTTTCCAACTTGTTCTTTTCAAGTAATTTTCTGCACATTAAAAGAGCAACAAATGCCAACAGACGTCAATAGGTTTTTGAGTCTCGTAAAAAGACATCGAGGATTTGGAACAAAAACACGGACCAGTCGACTTTAAACGATAGGTAGCATAAAAAATTTTTAATTCATCAAGCTAATCGGCACTTATGTTCGAACTGGTCTTTTTTTTTTCTTTCAATGTTCAAGTAGTTGATACTACGATACTCGTAAAAAAAAATAGTAATAAATATTTCTTTTATCATGATAATGAATGAAATCCAATCCGCAAGAATACAAATAAGCAACATCGATCGGATATTCATTATTCATTATTTATGGAAACATGGTATCAAAGTGTACATTTTTTTTACTTTGCAAGTGCTCGGAGAGTGGCCTTGACAGAGCTTAAATAAAAGTTATCAAGTACTAACTTTATGAATTTTAAAATGATACGAGTATTACGAGTTGTATTATCAAGATAATGTCAAATGCAACCTCCTCAGAAATACATCGTTTTGAGAATTGAAACTAAAATTTGATAAATTTATTTATGTAAATACTGCACTGGCATCATAATTACGTGCTTATTAATTATATAGTTTTTAGGTTGAAAAAAGGAACATTATTTAGATACTGTGTGATTAACATTGACAAATTAAGACAAAACTACTGGCATTACTTTGTTAATCTTGGTTTGATCGAAGCGTAAAAACCGCAAATTTTTCTTCATTGATTGTACTGCGATTTAGTAGGCTGATATGTCATATTTTATTTCTGACAGGTGAGGGTTTTCACTGGTATCGATCCGCAGTATCAACGCTGGATTTCGCGCTTAGAGCTTAATTATAAATTATTTAACTTGAGGCTCTACTCACACTATTTGCTACACAACAGCGATACGTATAAATGAAAGTTATAGCAAAAATCAAAAAGCAAAACAAAGTAGTAATAAACAATGGAGAAACTAAGAAATATTTTTTTGGCGAGTACCAAACAACTTTCGTACGAATTAAATAGTTTGTCATGCGTAAATTATTTTACAATTTACGCATTTCGATATTTCATCACGAGGAGCACCTGATGGACAAAAAAACATTGAAATCAGATTACGTCGGAAAAAAAAAAAAAATTTAGCCATCAGATTGAGGAGCTAAAAAATGAGGATAAGAGTAATCGATCGGTATCACTCTGATGGAAGTAGAAAAAAAAAAACTGACGGAATTACAACGAAAACAGACGAGTCTGAAAATAGAAATACATTTAACAAATACCATCTAAAAAAGGGTTGCACTAAATATTTTCATAGGTACTTGAAGATATAGCGGCCGAGGTGGTTGTAGGCAAGCATCAAGTGTCCAGCAGTGCACGGCAGAGAAAAGGCGATGCTTTCCAAGAGCACTTGCACCCCGTACCCTTGAGATTCTACTGCCGCGCCGCGATCGACGTGAATTATTTCCACCCGTAGAGGCACAATTATGCATACGATATCTGAACGAAAGAAATCAAACTATTGCTGATGCATGCGATGATCTTGCGAAGGTCGTGAAAGCTGTTCGGCTATAAGTGACCCTCCATTTCAGACAATGGGAGAACCAGAGCGACGACGACGACGTACACGTATAGGGCGTCATGCGTATCATCGTATAGGCAAACTGACTCCATGCGCACACGTAGCACCTGCTGCAACAACTGATTTTGCCCGCATGAAAGTATAATAATAAGCACACGAAAACACACACATATTATACCCATAGGGCTTTGGTGTGCGGGATAATCGTTTTAAAAGACTCTCGGAGAACGCGCTCACCGGCGTTTATTGATAATAGCTGTGGTGTGTATTATGGAGCCAATTTATAAATATTCACCTCACCTGTGAGAATATCCTCCGACTGTAGGTACCTATCGATACATTATACCTGTATACACTGCGTGCACAGCACAAAGAAAGCAACACACCCTGGCACACCGAGTCGGAATTATGATTTTGCAGGCATGAGAATATAGTATATTTACTTCTCGATTGATCTTATCGCCGAGCTTCGCGTATTCGCGTCGACTTGGGGCTTTTCCTTTGTGCAGCTTCTGTCGAGAACATTATTGTATAATTTCGCGTGGCATACCTTGCCGTTGGCTTGGTTTTTCATTATTGGGGGATAAGAAAACGAGAGATGGAAAGGTCACGTTTTGTAAGCAAACCCCGAGGAAATTTTTATCCTTTGCAAAACTTGCATCTACGTCAAGGGAGGGTTATATCCCCAGAATCTTTCGACCTATTGCAGTTACATCTGGCGTAATGAGAAATTTTCTGGAGTTTAGTCGCACCTTTTTGTTGTTAACACCATGTCAGCAACGGGGGAGAAAAGGGGAAAACTTTGTACTTGTGCTAACTACATTGTATTATACCTATTGTATGGATATGTAACCTCGTAAAAAATCCAAATGTGACCCGTTTCACCTGACTATACGCCTGGCCAAGCGAGCATGTGTGTATAACTCGGGAGACTCGAGGGGAAAAGAGGGCTACGAGTAAACGGGAAGAAACAAAGAAAGGTAATCCATTTGCATGTGGTGTGTGATGTGTGGGGAGAGGCTGGATTTCTCGCTCGGCAAGTGGCCTTCGGTAACCGGATGACTTGGCCGTAAGCGAGAGTGTAAAATACACGCGCTCTCGCACCCCTTCCCTCCCGGCGACAATCCCTTCGAAAATCTTTGTTCTGTCCTCGTCCTTGTGCACGCACACGCGTACGGATACTCCTATATTTCGTCCTTTTTGATTGGTCAGAGCCGTAAGGGCTCTTTCCTGCTCCCACCATAAATGCCATAGTGCTATTCGCACTTTACAATTTTACTTACCTGCCATTCGGTACCTTCGCAGTTGACTCGGCAAAACTCCCTGTTTCGATTGTCCACTGGACTCTTGTCTCTGGAAAATTAAACGTCCGCGCGTGAGTTTACACATCGAGATAAATCATGCGACGTTATTATATTGCGATTGTACCCGCTGTTATCGTTTGTTTTTGTTTTTACCGAGAGGTTAATGTCACCCCGATGGCTGATGCACGATTGTCGTTGGTTTTTCCATTTTTTCGCTCTATCATATCTACTTAGTGTCTGTATTTTCTTCTCTACGAGCTATTGAGAGGCTTAATTGTCTACGTAATCGCCAAGTGTACACAAACACTGTGTTTTGTTAATGCGACAATAGCAGAGACGGGGTTTTGCCCCAAGGCTCTGTTAATGCCATCTATGTTTTCCATCTCTCTTTGTCGAGCTTAGTCCGTGCGTTTTAGGATAAAACAAGCAATTGAGTCACCATATCTCGAGTGTATACGGATCAATTCGGGAGTGCGGAGACGATTAAACAATCATCAAATTACTACTTCCATAAATAAATAGTAATCGTTTTTACGTCTTAAATTATTTAGCACTTCTTATTTTTTCAACTGTTTTAGTAAATTTTCCCAAAATTTTCATTTTATACTTAATTATAATTTCCAAAGTAGGTAGGTACTTGGTTATATCACTAAATAAGCATTTGGACAAAATATAAGTTTAAACCACCCACTTTGGACATATTATTGTAACACATTATTTAGAGTACAGTACAATGTTTGTGTATTTTCGATGTACTCACGAGTACAAGTATTTTGTATTTATATTTGCGTTGAATTTAATTTATAGTGTATACGTAGCGAGTATTTAAAAATCTCAGTGGCGTACGTACTTGATACAAGTATAGTTTTTTTTTTATTGCTTTAAAAAATTAGCACGTTGGTGCAGGCGTGTTTACCGATACAACAATATCTTATCCCTTGCGGGTGCGGAACAGTACTCATGTGCACCCATTTGCATAGAAATTATTATAATACAACGACAACAGCACGCCACTATAAATCAATTCTGTTAGAACCCCCTGAGGCTCGTGTCATGTTTATTTATTATTATTTTTTTTTTTTCCCAACAAAGTCGGAAGAATTGAATGTGCAAGTTTATTTATAATTTTCATGACTGGTAAAAATCGATTTTGTCACGTGGTATGACGTGCTCACGCGTATAGGTAACGCAGAAAAAAACGATTTTGGTCGCTGGTTCGTATGCGCGTGTGTAACCTTCGACGTTAATTTAATCTCCGTGTCAAGCACTCGCCCGTTTCGATATCTTTTACTACACGCGCAAGAAATCGTTGCGATTATCTGCTACAAAAAATAATTCGCACATCACGCTAAATGTTCCATCATTTATTGATCACAATGAAAATTGTTCTGGGCTTAATATAAATTTAGGTTAAAACTTTTCTATTTATTTAACAATTACAGCATACTTTATTCGATAAATGTTACCGATCTTACGCAAGTAGTTCGAAATTATTGGCACAACTTGTTTCTGCAATTAAGAAAATTCTGGTGTAAAATTCCATTCGCCTACAAATACAAGAAAATCTCGATTTCCTAGTTGAAATGGAGAACAATCTTGTACATAATTAACATCATTTTTGATTTTATGATTCAAGTTACACAACGATGTACCCTAAGTGGGTGTACGATCGATTTTGTTGACTGTCACCGTATAATATGTACATAAAAAAAAATAAAGTGGACTTTGCATATTTCCTTTTAAACACAATCAACGCCTAATGCCCTATGCATAGTAAAAAAATCTTTACGCGCATGAAAAATGTACGTAAAGCTAGCCATGAATAATTAAAATAAGTCGAGTGAACGGGTGGCGAAGAAAAATTTCCGCGGCTCTTCGATCCCCTCGGCACGCCAACTTTATTGAAACGCGACTATAGCTCGTTCGAACTTTCCGAGCATACGGAAGCTATGAGGAAAGTGACTGTAGTATCGAGTTGGCTTTTGTGCGAGTGTACACCAGTAGCCGCTTTGGATTAAAGTCGCGGATGAGAAATTGAATTTTTCATTGACAGTCCATAAACACACTTTATACGTACTCGTGCATGTAAGTTGATACACTGTGGCCTTGCTTATACTTACATATGTCCACGCGTGATCGATAAGGCCATCTTGTCCGTGTTGGCCATGGTAAGGGTACACCCAACGTCGTATGTATGTACAGCCACTTTTTAGATCGATTTAATGTTATTGGAATCAAAGTTTAAAGTCATAACAGGATAAATCGAAGTTATTTATTTATTTTACTGATGTTTGTCATACGTATAACGCGACTCGATTTATGGACAGAGTAAGAATAACATATAACTTTAGTGAACTAACGCTTTTATCTCAATCGTGATGACTAAACGATGGGTTTTTCTTTAGAAACGTAATAAGCTCCACTAGCTTACAACCAAAATATCCACTTCATCCAAGGTAAAGCCAGAAATGATGTTTATATAGTCGTTAACTATAAAAAGTAACACAATTTGAAGTATTATGTTATCACGAACAAAGGGGGTTGTAAGTAATAAATGACTAAAATTTATTTTTCAATCTGTCCCAAGTAAACGAAATACATTGACCCTACGTGGGACGTACCTCTTGTAACGACAAACTCCGTACTTATGGATTCATTGATCTATACCTTCTCATTAGTAATACCCGATTCATTTGATTCACAGTTTACAATTTAATTTGGTGTGGAGACATACCAATCATACGAAGAGTAGTTTTTCTCAAACAACTATTGGAACGCGATGTCACTTAAGGCCGTGAGTGGGGTAATGGGGGAAAGGTGACAATAAGAACGTCAATAACAATAACCTTACAGTCGCAGTTACAATAGGCACTTGAAAAATCAAAATGATTTAATGACAAACTGTGAGCGGGGCACATGATCTATTTGGTCTTTGCATACAATGACCCGGAAAAGCAGAGGTGTACCTACCTATACCTCTTTTCTGTTCATCGCTGCAAAAGACTGTAGTTGACTTCGAGCTTTCACTTTGCCAATATTTTTCTCTTCATTGCGATGGCTACGTATGAGACTTGAACGAATTGAAATTATTGTCTCGACAATTTATGCAATTCGTTGTAACAAACCAATGGTTCATAGCGATGATGGTTTAAAATAATAAATCGTGGAATATACAATTTCTCAGAACATTTGCTGCGAGATAAGATTAAATTGTAACATTCGAGGATTATTACAAAGTTGTAAGGTGATGTCATTATAAATATGATTTAAACGAGACTCGGCCAACGCCATATAGTTAATACATAATATATTTTTACCGAAATCAATCGATCGATCGTTACTCTGTACCAAAAGTTGTACAAATTATATTTTTTGTTACAATTTCGTACGAAATTATCGCACTAAGAATTTTACAATCACTTGATTGTTATTTTTCAGCTGCTTATCTTATTAGTTAAGCTACGTATAATTCACAGTGAAGTTTTTTTTTTTTTTTTTTTTTTTGGCGTTTTAGATTATATCCTTACGAAGGAAGGTAAACGAGGTTAGCTTTGGTTCCTTTGTCGCGGAAAAAATTCAATTCCTGCGGCTCTACGAGCGATCCCTGGCTCAGCTTGACGCTAATAAGCTTAACTTGGACGCAAATTTAATAAAACCACCCGAAAGCCAACACCAGACTGTATATACTTATTTAGTCGCCGGGTCACGTGAACACAGTGCATAGGCAAAATCCTCAAACGCATCGTACCTATCGGAAAATTCATCGGGAGAATTTTTCGATTCGCTCGAATGCCGACGAAAATACCGTATCCCACTGAAGAGCGACGAATTATTTCCGTCCGACTCGGTTCACCGCCGACATCCAATCCATCGGCAGGCATTATTACAAAACCCCTCCTTCCTCGCCCCCCACCGGCAGCAGCAAAGCCACCCTCTCTCGTTGAGCCATGGCTCATTCATGAACTCTTTCCCTCTCCGTCTCTTTTCAGAGGAACGATCGTTACGTCATTTCCGGATCATCGGAGGAGACGGAGTATTAGAGCCGGTGGAAGAGAGGGACGTTGTGGCGCACAACTGGACTTAAAAGGACGCTCCTCCCGTCTTGTCAAGCTGGACTCTATGTTTCGGACGGCCCTGCGCCTCCGGAACGTCAGAAAGCCACAGGGCATCGATTGGATATCGAAGGTTCGCCGCGTTTTTTTTCCCTCTTCCCTTCCACCCCC
>NW_019379531.1:1902323-1973263 GCF_000648655.2 Copidosoma floridanum | reverse complement strand
AAAAAAAAAAAAAAAAAAAAAAAAAAAAAAAAAAAAAAAAAAAAAAAAAAAAAAAAAAGAAAGAAAGAACGAAAGAGAAGAGAGAGTCGAGATTCGCCTATAAATAAAACGAGGGGCATTGTCAACTTCATTTCGTATTTCGCGCGAGTGCCTCGCTGCAAAGCCGAGAGCCTTTGGCCCGATTAAATCGAACGCACGTTTTAATTGAGAAGTTCCCAGCCACACCAGCGACCTGCTGTCACTTTGATACGCCTTCCATTGAGGTTTTTAGTACAATGCCACTATCTTTGCATACATATACACACGTTGCGAGAACGTGTGTGCGTTTCTTGGCGATTCAGCAAAGGTTTTTTTTTTCTTTTCAGGATTGCGCAAATTGTGCGTCTGCATTGCACCGGCGATTGAGTAACGTTTAACGATGATAATGACTTATCTGAAAATCAAATTTTCTAACAAAGAAAAAAAAAACTTACCACACTCACCATATGATATTAATTTTATTCTACTCGAGAGATCGGTAAACTCGTGCCAACGAAATACACTTGTCATGGATAAGCATTCCGTGTGTAAATTTGATACTAAACACTATGTACCCGATTCTCTTTGCTTTTCTAGATCATCAAATCTGGGTCACGCTCAGAGAGCAACTATACTTCTCTTTTTTAGATACAAAACCATCGTAATACCATGATATCACGTGAAATCGTGTCTCTTAGATACACGAACCACACCAACTATTAATTATCACCTGATGTGTTCAAATATTTGAATAACCCTTTTGAGAGATCTATGTTTAGTTAATTTCAAAATTTTTTTTTTTAAAACAACTTTGACTTTTTTTTAACGATGAATTTTTTTTTTTTTTTTTTTATCAAATCACACGCAAATTAGTGCCATACAACCATTTAAATAAGTAGTAAACAAGTGTTCTCGCCACACTTGTTGTTTGTGGGCTCTCGATTATCGCTGGGCGAAATATATCTTTCTCAGGACAAACGACATAAACAGCTTACCTTAATCATTCGCTGTTTCCTCTCCACACTGTTTTGCCAACAAAGTTCCAAGGTTTATCTATGCACACCTGATATTGTTCGCGAACCGCACATCCGTGATAATTTGTCCTTAAAAATTTTCGACTTTTTTTAAAACGAAACGAACAAGCTTAACAAACAACTTACGAGGAAACTTTAGTAACCTTTGGATACTTTTTATCGCTGCATGTTTATTGATAAAAAAAAAAAAAAAAATGTACAAATTCTTCATCGAAGTTCATTAATGCATTACGAGGCGTTTTTGTGCTCGATAATGTACTTATAAATAAAGAGAAACGGAATGATAGTGGAGTGATCTAATTTCTTTAATGTGCAACGATAATTGAGCGTAAAAAATGTAAGAGGAGCGACGGATTAAAACGGGAGCAATATCTTACAATGTCTGAAAATAATTTGTTTTGAAAGCTGATTTCATTAATGAAGTCAAAACAATAGTATCATCGTTTATCACTTGGTTGACTAATAAACTCCTCATTTAACATTCGCGCTCTGTTTTTTTTTCACTTGGGATATAATTCAATTCAAATCTCGTCTGGTTCCGCAACAATGTGTCACTTGAATCTTTGAAAAAAAAAATTTCACAAACAAAAAATTACTTATGCCATCGTCTTGAGTATTTTTTTCAGTAGTAGCTAATCTATTTTAGTTTTTCAATCACATTATTGCATAAGTGGTGCATAGATGTCGCCAACTATTAACCCTCGATAACATTTCATTACATGAACTTTCTAAAAATTAACTATTACGACAGCTATTTTATTTCGGTATAAATATCTTTTCACAATATTTTTTTCAAACAGCCGTTTTTTTTTTTTTTTTTTTTTTTTTTAATTCTTTGTTTATAATAACGTTTTTAATTGTATAAAAAGACTAATGTAAGTACAGGTGAACGCCACCATTTTACCGTACTACCAAAGTAATACAATAAATACCTACGCAAGAAATTTTAGTAGACTCTACCAAATTTTTTTTTCTAGGCGATACATCTTGTATTGAAACACTATACATGTATCGAGCTATTTCTTGAACAATAAAAGTTATAAACATTGACTGGATTTTTGATGCGATACTATTTAAAAAAAACATAATTATTTGAAGTTATATTTTGTTTTTCGATCATAAGCGGTTATTTCGGTGGTTGACCAATAGCGGATGAAAAAATTAATTTGTTGTCAGTTTTAAAACGAATTAAACAAGAGTTTATTACTTCAAAACAAAGTATTTAATTAAAAAACTTATATACGTAAAATTATGATTTATTTTTATCTTTCTTTGCACTCGCAATACAAGCACGACTTCTCAATGAATAAGGCAAGTATTTATAAAATAATAATGTCTACACTTTCGGCTGCCGATTGTGCAGCGGAAAAATAGTATTATCACCTCATATCGTGGGATGAAAATTTTTTTTACACGACGTCTTACTGTGAACGTCAAGTTCACTCATTGATTATCATTTTACACTGCTTCGATATATATGTATTAACCGAACGCGTTGTGAGAGTAAAAATAATTTTTAAAAAATGTTTTGAGTTAACTTTCGCAGATTTGTTCGATTTTCTATATTCCTTCAATACTGAATCTTTTGATGCAATGTACGTGTAAAATAGACATCGGCTGTATGAGAAAAAAACGCTCGTGCGGTCAATTTTGCGAAATTGACGGCACGATAAAGTGGCCGGCCTACGCTGGGAGAGGGAGAAAAGAAAAGAGGGCTTTTGTAAACCAAGCGACTCGGGAGATATAATGTTGCTCGAGTAAATATAACGTTACGCCCGTGTGAAAAGTTCATGAAAAAAAAGGACGCTGCCGCTATACAGCTGTACGCGTGTACGTATAGAAGTATCGGGCACGGGCTGCGGGACTTGACGGTTCAGCGAATAACTATATAGGGTTGTACCGATCATTGCGTAAGTCACACGGTTCATATACACAACTCTGTCCCTCTCGCTGTTTCTTTCTTGCCAGAGTGACAGACTTGGGGGGGGGGGGCCCTTTCCTCTGCCCCTTATGCTTCCAAAGTTGTGTTTTCGTTCAATGGCCAATTTGTCGAATGCCAATAAAATTGAAAAGTGGACTTGCAGCAGTCGCTGACTTTTTTTTTTTTATCTCTTGTATCAACTATGAAATACTTGTCCACGAAGAAGTAACGGACAGTTTGCGATATGCGATTTCCGTTTTTTTTTTTCCCGACTCGATGGCTGTAAAACTAGCGCTGTTTACGAAACTTTACATTTGCATTAAATTGGTAAAGCTGTTGCTTTCTAGTTATGGTGGGTTGTATGTAGGCATGGAAATGGTATAATGGTATTTTCACGGATTTTTGTTGAATCTCGATGAGATTATTTTTTGTTTTTCAACTTTTCGAATGAAAAAGTGACCTCAACCATCTGTCACTGACGTAACTATAAACGATTGACGTCTTTTGATCGTTTCGATCGCAAATAATTGACTAAAATTTATAACTACATCATAGTGCGTATATTTCGACGATTTGCGTGTAAAAACTGGGCCTCATTATACTTTTATCCGATGACGTAAGTTTGAGGTGTAAATATTTTGTATAGGTTTTACGACTTGTTTCTTACGCGCATTTGCGCACGGAAATATTTATCGCCATAACATTTATGCAACACTTGTTCAAACGTCTGAACGATATAATGAAAATACCCCCTCCCACCCCTTCCCCGTGTCAACGTGTCATTCGAATATAATAGATGAGTGTTGTCGATATTGCTTGAAACCTTTTTTTTTTTTTTTTCTTTTTTCTTACACGTTGAATAAATGCGTGTAAGTACGACATTTCGATTGAAATTTTCCATATTTGTTCTCTCGCGCTTCGACAACAACGATATTCAATGCGTTACCTGTACGCAAGAATATTCTCAAAAGAAAAGCAGCGAATCCACCGTGACACACACACACACACGTGCCTACACGCGCCAATACGACACATAATCGCACTTTTGAACATGATATTTAGCGGATTGTGATTGCGAAATTTCAAAACGAAGTAACACGCGACGAGGACGTATTATGCAGACCAGCAGCAAACAGATCAGGTCGCGCGGAGAGAGAGGCAGAAATAAGAGAAAAACGCACGTGCCGCGGGTTTCGAAATGAAATTGAGTATCGGTATGGCTCGCGCGTATTATAGCCGCACTGGCACAATATACATTTATAATGCTACAGGTTACGCGCACCCGCGTATATATTATGTGTACACACGACGAGAAAGGTTTATCCAGAGGGAAGAAAAAAATTAAAAAAAAAAAAAAAAGGAAAAGATCGGCTACCGGTATCTATAATTAACACCGACTATTAATTTTGCGAACCAAGATCGTTCGACGCACGATGCCAATTATGAGTCTATATAAGCTTTACAAGCGGTCGCCACTGGAGTAAAACAAAGAGGGGGAAAAAAGTCCTGGGTCCAGGCAAAAAAAAAAAATCTCAAACAGCTCGGCCGTGCTCTGTTCGCACGAGTGTTTTTCCTTTCTATACACCGGCTTGGCTAGGACATTACGTAAAGACGCGCCAAAGGAATGGATCGGTATACACGCACTAGAGAGAGAGAGAGAGAGAGAGAGAGAAGACAATTTTAATGTCCATATACCCCATCTTATGTCACCCGAAAGCGCGATGCCTCGCATGAATATGGACGCAAACGCGTACACCATCCTCACCGGACTCTCGCGAGCTTGTTATCTCGTTGTGCTGTTGGCCTCTCTTTCGATTACGGTTACGCGCGTACGCGAGGAATAGATCGAGTAGAAAACACGGAAGCACCTTTCCATGATGCCATACTTTATATGTATATTGTAGGCAGCAGTGACCGATGATGCGGGACACGAGATCGTACCTATACGTGAGCACGAGCTTTACCGATCGTTACCCTGTTACGAAATGGTTTCGCGATAATGCTTCTCATGTATATTATGGATTCGATATTTTCTTCTCGTTTTTTTTTCTTCCTTCCCCTCGATTTCAAATCGTTGATTTTAAACCTGAATTTTTGCATACTTGCTTTTTATTTTTCAATAACGTTGTTGCGGTTGTATTGGCTCCATGGATTAAAATATATTTAGATGCAGGTATTAGTAAAAGTGGTGGTACACGTAAGGGTATAATATACAAGTTGCAACAAACTATTCGATACGTTTGCTAGGCCTATAAGCTGATTTCCCTTCATAACATTACGTGTTAAAACTTTAAATCGCGACTGAAAAAAAAAAAAAGAGAGAGAGAGAGAGAATGTTTTATTAATGCCATAATCATTTGTAAATCAAGAAATATGTGGAAATACGTCCGCGGAGCGAGCAATTTCAGTGTAATCGACAGTCAGCCGGCTTTTTTCCGTATTGTATACACATTTTGCACAATTCTTGCCGCGGTGGTGGTAACATTTTTCGTTTATGAATATTCTAAAATATTTAAATTTAAGTACGTAGGTACGTTGTATATAAAGAAAAAGTTAACATTTTTTTTTTTTTTTTTTTTTTGTTCAAACCAGTTTCTAACTCGATAATTTATAGCTCGCCTTTTGACGAAATAATTACACTTGTTTTAAAAATTTATTTGCAGCTGACAGAATCGTACTTATTTTCCATCAATTTATCATTGACCAACACCATGCATCACCATTATGCTATAGTGTACTTATGCAGTTTGGAAAATTTAAACATTTTCCGTAAAAATACGAGTAACGAAATAAATCTTCGAACAGAATGCGTAAGGTAGATAACTGAATTGAAAACTTTGTAATCAGTTTTACTTTTATACCTACAGTTGAATCGAACATAAAATAAAATCTTTGCATAAAATATTTTGTATCATTGTTAACTGTATAAACTTTATCCTCACTCGTATATACACGGGGTCTTGTAAAGGGAACGAGAAATTAAACATATTCAACATAACGTATTTCTTTTCAAAGTAATGATTGAAAAACATTAGATAGCGAAGATCAAGTTTCCCTTTTTACTTGATCAACACTGTCTTTGAGATTTTTTAATTTTTCCAACAATTTATTCTATGCATGAAATATTCTATTGCTATCATCCCTATTGTGGCACAGTAGTGTAAACAATTGATTTTTTTGATTCTTCGTTTTCCAAGGGTTACTAGGTCTCGATGGCAATTCTAAAAAGTCCTTCAATACGGTTCTCCAAAATGGCTTTCAATGTGACCATTTGTTATCATTTTTCACTTGAGTTGTGAACTTTTCCAATCACCTCCAAGCAATAATTCTCGATGGAAGCAAACGAGACTACTCCGTATCCCAAGAGATCAGTACTCGGTCAAGCGAAACGGGTATGAACCTCCCTGTACTGCTTGAATGTTTCCGAGCAAGAAAGAAAGACTCCTATACATACACGCACGTATATACTCACAGCCCGAGCAAATAAATTATCCACTGATATGAACGACCACGTGCTCGAACAGTGGCACCCGTTATCGCGAAGCGCAAACCTGTAGAATTTGCTGCTGTGAAGTTCACGGTAATCTCGTAACAAATACAGAGGGAGAAGAAATAAACGGAGAGGCCGCGAGTTCGAGGAAGAGAAAGCGAGAGGGGATTGATGAAAAAACGGGGGGTCCGCGATAAAACTGCAATAAACAGCGCGTCTGGGAATCACGGCACGTTTTATCGTATCGGCCGATATGATGTGCGACGATTGACGAATGTGCTCACGTGCTATGAGTTCACGCGGAACGACGAAGGAAAAAAAAAAAAAAAAAAAAAAATCACTCTTATCTATACCAGTGTGGATTTTTCAAATCAGCGAAAATCGTTGTTTTATTGCTTATTGTGTATACTGAATTCATTTCACAGGACCCAGGGGGACGATCGAAAAAAGTCATTGTTTTTCCAAAGTTCCACTGAGACATGGCCTACAGTCGATCAAGTGCTGTTCGGCGATGTGAAAACAATTCCTCCCCCCTCACCCACCAATTCTCGCGGCTTCGCGAACGCCTATACTTTTGTGCATATAATACACGCAGTGGAACATAATATACGTACAGACAGAGGGAGAGTCGGGCAATGTAGAGCCAGTCGACCTTCGGGGCATTGATACAGAGAGAGAGAGAGGGCCTACAGCCATCTATCCCCCTGTGCCTATGTGTGCGTGTGTGTATACACATATAGCGAACTCTGGAATATAAGTACCCATATGTGTATTTGCTGCTCGATCCGCGGCAGCGTTCAACTTTCACGTATCATAATACATAGTTAAAGAATGTGGTTTCCCTTTCAAATTACAAAATACTGCGAGCACAGCAGTATACCTGCTTATGTGTATTATATACTAACTTACCAGAGTTCGTTATACGTATATATACATATATGTGTGTACGGGCAATCACCATTACCACCTTCGCACTCTTGGTGGTGCACATTGTGTACCTATACTTCCCTTAGCATTGAGAATTGCCGTTTTTTTTTTTTTTTTTTTTTTCATTCAATATAAATCGACTCCTGCGAAGCTTAATTACCGATAAAAATACGATTGCGCTGTGTATAAACGCACAAATGGGTGTAACGCCAGGGAGCAAAGTGCATAATATACACATATATACGTACGATGTCGGGTGTATCTCTCTCTTTCTCTCGGCTCAGCTGTTGTCTGATCACTGCACACGCAGGTCCGCGTCTTTGTGTGTCTGCGTATTAATATTATTATTCTTTACTTTGTTATTATTACCTACGCAAGCACATGATGTAAGTAACGCACTTGACTGTCGCAGATGGATTGGTATAGGTTTGAGAAGTAGCAAGGCTAAGCCAATTTCGCGCATCGGTACAATCCTGTCACTTTTTCAGCTCCTCTCTTATTCGATTTTTATGTTGCATACGTGAATATACATACCCACTCTGACGTTGTTGCTCGATCAAAAATATTTTCTTTGTGCGGGCGGGTGGGACACGACTCTGTGTTTTATCGTGCAAATTGGTTCGATCGGTTCGGGTTGTTGATTTACGACCCACCGATATACTATACGGCAAAGCTCGATCGGTGTCGTAGGTATACACCTATACGATTAGAATTTTTTTTTTTTTCTTTTATTGTTTCTCCTGGAATCGTAGTGCGGATAAAATTGGCATTGACACGCGTTGTTATATGATATTCCATATGTGTTAACGATTCGATGATTAATCAAAGTGCAGAGGAATCCATATACCCATGGAGATGGAATGGAAAAAAAGACCCAAGCCTTGTCCCAAGTTCTACATTTCGAGATGTCGAACCTTGACATTTCGATAAATTATTTCGAAAATGTGATAACAACGGGAGCGACAGTCGTTCGCTCTCGTTATGGATCCTTCCCGAGAATCCTTGCCGCTTTGCCTATGTTCCGCGGTGTAGGTAAATATGGTAAATCTGAGTGCGCGGTGGCTCGGTCGGCTAGGTCGTGGATTGGCACGCGGGAGACCGTGGTTCGATTCCCGGCCATTGCGACTTTCGGGCAAATACCTCTGTGATTCTCACATGTGCTTTTTCACCACGCAATGCTCCTCGAGGAGGGTTTAGGTGACCTTCTCGCAGCAAAAATTGCCTAATTTCTCCCTACCCCCTCCCAGTAGTGGGAGGCCTCCCATCCCTTTCCTTGTCCCTTTCCCAAGTGCTAAGTGCCCATAGTAGTGCCCTTAATAAAGGAGCCGGACGTAGAGCACTATAATATAAAAAAAAAAGGTATATGCATAGAATTACTTGATAGTATGAGTGGTATCGTTATTAATTTATATCTGAAAAATTTGTGCTAGTCTTAATGAGATATGCTCATAAAATTTGATAATATAGATAAAAGATGTATAAACAAGTTGGGATTCTANATTAAAGGATATTAGTTTTTATGAGTACTTTTGATATAAATAAATGTATGCTTATCATAAAAAGTAAAAAAAAAAGTAATGTATTATTTCTATTTAGAACAGTAATTTGTACCGATGACACGGTGGTTTCTATTGTTTAGAACAGTAAAAATTATTTCATAAGCTATTATTTTTTATTTTAGTTGTTACTTATTACATATACACACTGCAATTTTTTTATTAAATACAGGCACTCAAATAATTTTTATCTGTTATGTACTTATTTATTCTATCGTAAAAGTGAGAAGGGGGATAGTTTATAAATTACGTAAAAGATATTTTCTCTATTTTCAGATTCCCATATTCTCCTATTCGTAAAGAATCGTTGAATAAATTTTAATTGTATTTATTGCTGTAAATACGTAAAGCTTACAAATTATCTACTATTTAAAAGAATTGCCAACAAAAAGCAAGGTTGATTAACTCCTTATGTTTGACAGCAATAGTTGGAAGTAATTCATCGAAATAACTTCAATTTATTCCAATTCAATTATTTTTATTTGATCGTCCTTGATTCTTTTTCTCATGAGAATAAATATATATTTTTTATTGTATTTTTTTTTCTCCGATTGGTGGTATCAATTTGGAATGTATTTTCTTTTTACCTCGTGTTTCAACTTTATATGACTGAGTTACTTCACGTGTGAAAGCGCTTCCCTCGTCATTGCAAAACTAATACGTGTTTGTACCAAAATTCATAACATTACCACCTTCTAATTGATCAACACTTATTTATTGTTAGTATTATTATTAAATTTTTTTTTTTAAAATCGATAATCCCTAGTATGCTTTAAAAGTGCTTTCCATATGATAAAATTTATCTTTTTTTGTTTCTACTGTACTGCAGTACCGCACTCGCTCGCAAAGAGTTTAATTACAGTAACGCAGCAGCGGCAGCCTCGTGTTTACAAATTTTTTGCCTCGAAGCGTACACACATAGACTCACGTGTCCCGGTCCGCTGCTGTTTAGCATAACCATGCCCTTTAGGTGGGAGTATTGCTCGGCGATTGCGATTAGACCGAACAGCCGAGATAAAGTTGTCGTGCGTTATACTGGACCGGTTCTCCGTTGCTGCCGACCTGCCCATGCACTGATCACGTGACGCGACGGTGTTCAAAATGAACACGAAACAAAGACATTCGCAAACGAGACTCGCTGAATAATCGTTTTGGCTGGTACATCGCATGCCGCACTGCACTTTGGTATTGATTACTTTGGGATGACGATTGGTCGAGGAGCGATGGCAGCAGCGACACGATACCCTCAGTAATTCAGAGTTTTCTTCACGGCCTCGAAGCAGCGCAGCTTATCCGGCAGGTAAAACGGCTCCTGGATGTGAGGGAACGGAGTGTCCCAACCTGTTACTCGGCCGACCGGTGCTTCCAGGTGCAAAAAGCACTCTTCCTGCAATTTTTAAACACGTTTGTCTCTTACTTTACACAAGACATAAGCCATACCGTACTGCGGTCTTTTATTTCGAGCTATTAATTGATAATTTTTTTTATGCTTTTTTCTTTCTACGTTCATTAAATTGTATTTAACGGCGTTGAGTGATTTGCGAAATTTATCAAAAAGCCGTCCGTGCTTGCACGCGGAAAAAACAAGGGTTCCCGGACAGGTTGTCTGTTAAAACCGCGGGAAGTTGGGATGTTATGCTTATCACAGTATTTTTTGTTTCTGTTCTTAGTATGTTTTTTTTTTGTGGTATGCAATATAATTTCAACAACATTTACATAAAATTTAGCCTGAAATATCGACACTTTTTCAATAGAGTTTTTTTTTCCTGATACATGATACTTGATGGTATCAAAGATAAGTTGTGAAGAAATATTATCTAATGAAGCAAATGATAACATTATCTACGTTGTGGTTTCTTTACTCGAGCGTCTTTTCAATCCGGAAAATTGTTATTATTATTATTATTATTATTTTTATTATTATGATTTTTGAGTACGAAATTTTGATTTTTCAAAGTAAATTTTACTTTCGATAGGTCAATTTTATATACTATGTATTGCTGCAAAATTTATTGAATATCAAATGAAACATTCCGTGATGGACACACGACATCCCAACTTTACCATATTTTTGCAGTAAAGAATCTCCTTTGCTCGTCTCTTCGTGTGCAACGGTTCTACTTTTCATTTGATTGAAATCAATGAGCACACGATGTTTGCCAATTCGTATACGTGCATGTGTACGTGTATATAAAATTTATTTCATAAACCTGTATGGTTGCGGCAACCTCGGCTCCAAATCCATTAGTCAACGGCGCCTCGTGAGAAACAATGGCACGGCCGGTCTTTTTGACTGACTGCGAAATCAAGATTGGTGCATATTATTACGCTTGCCATTATTTTTGCGTTGCAATAAACAGAATCTAAAATATTTTAAGTAACTTGATCACCAATGATTAAGTACACTATAAGAAAATTTGTTTTTTACAAGAAAGTTACAAATTTTAACAAATAGGTACATTGTTCTATTATTCTGAAACATTAAAAAAAAAATCTGTTTTTTACTTTATCTTTGATTTCATACAATTTAGATCAAAATGTGGTCAAAAAGAGTTTTGGATCTCATTTTTTTTCGATTTTTGTTTCGTTTTTAGTAGGAAGTTGAAACGTTACAACAAAATTATGGATGCTAAAGTTGTAGACCATAAAAATTTACGTAATATCTTGATTTTTTTCTGGTAACATCATAGGATAATTAGACGTCCACGTAGACAGTTAATATTTAAACAAAAATAAAAATTTTCATACATTTTTAATTAAAGGATATTAGTTTTTATGAGTACTTTTGATATAAATAAATGTATGCTTATCATAAAAAGTAAAAAAAAAAGTAATGTATTATTTCTATTTAGAACAGTAATTTGTACCGATGACACGGTGGTTTCTATTGTTTAGAACAGTAAAAATTATTTCATAAGCTATTATTTTTTATTTTAGTTGTTACTTATTACATATACACACTGCAATTTTTTTATTAAATACAGGCACTCAAATAATTTTTATCTGTTATGTACTTATTTATTCTATCGTAAAAGTGAGAAGGGGGATAGTTTATAAATTACGTAAAAGATATTTTCTCTATTTTCAGATTCCCATATTCTCCTATTCGTAAAGAATCGTTGAATAAATTTTAATTGTATTTATTGCTGTAAATACGTAAAGCTTACAAATTATCTACTATTTAAAAGAATTGCCAACAAAAAGCAAGGTTGATTAACTCCTTATGTTTGACAGCAATAGTTGGAAGTAATTCATCGAAATAACTTCAATTTATTCCAATTCAATTATTTTTATTTGATCGTCCTTGATTCTTTTTCTCATGAGAATAAATATATATTTTTTATTGTATTTTTTTTTCTCCGATTGGTGGTATCAATTTGGAATGTATTTTCTTTTTACCTCGTGTTTCAACTTTATATGACTGAGTTACTTCACGTGTGAAAGCGCTTCCCTCGTCATTGCAAAACTAATACGTGTTTGTACCAAAATTCTTACCGAACCTACTTTCTAATTGATCAATAATAGAAAGGTAATGTATTTAAAGGAATTTGAATAGATTATTCCTGCAATATTTTGAAATAGAGTTTTTGGGATAAGAATAGAAAAATTGGACCTTCGTGTCTTTCATCTATACGGTGTCCTTTAAAGTGAAGATTTGTGCTATATATAACATAGAACAAGTTGAGAAAAGAATTACTTTAAGTTTCTTCTCAAACATCCACACGACATAACTTAATATTTAAAAAAAATTTTAAACTCATTTCCAAATATAGTACAATTAAAAAGGCGAAGTGAAGGATTTAAGGACACATTAGTAGTACTATTTATCTTATTACCGTAAAATGAACGTATCACACTGAGCAACCCAATTCTTAGAATCAAAGAAAATTTCTTTACCCTCATTCCGGTAAATATTTTCTTATGAGTAAAAAAATATAAGTTAATTGAAAATAATATTTTATTAAATTAAAATTTTCTTTTTTTAATTACAAATTTCTCATTTAGTTGTACGAAATGTTTTTTTGGATTGACTAAATTTGTTTCAATTAAAAGAAAACATTTAATGGAATGAGGGTAAAGAAATTTTCTTTGATTCAAAGAATTGGGTTGCTCAGTGATGCAGAGGAAGCGTAATTCAAGCATTAAGTTCACGAGATTTAAAGATAAAGAAGCTTTGACTGCGTGCCTACCTGGCAGACGGAGTCCGAGTCCCACGGGAGAATCGAACGAAGGTCTATGACCTCACACAGCGCCCCAAGTTCATCGCGCACCATATCAGCAGTTTCCAGCAGGACGTGCACTTGGGTTCCCCAGCCGATCAGGGTAATTGCGTCGCCTGCAAGCCACACGGCCATACATTAAAGCGCAACGGAGTTACCTCCTGTGAAGTCGATCGATACTTTGCGTTGTGTATCGCGCGTAGTTTTTCGCTTTCGACGGCTTCGGGGAATCCCAACGAGGGAGCGTTAATTATTGTCATCAACTCGCCGTATGTTCGATGGATACAATAATTTAGCCGTGGCACGTATAAATCTCGTCTGTTTTGCAGGAATAATATAATAGGCGCTCACGATGCGTATATATATGTGTGTGTATATATATAATAATAAATTATTGTGAAATTGCGAAAGAACGTATCTGCATAATAATGTTATTGTTGTACTGAAATTTTAAATGGCCGATCGCGTCTCTCTTTATCTCGATTGCAGTTTGTATTTAAATGTCGTCCATTAGATGTGTGTATATAATTATGTACTGGGTGATAAAATATATGAATTCAAGCGTGTGACGCAAACCTTCTCTTACGATATCGGCAGTGTCGAGCGGCAATTTGTAGTATTGTAAGGGTACGGGCTCCGAAGCCGTGCGGTAGAGGATTTTCGGCTCAAAAAAGATGCATGGATCTGGTTCCTCGATGCAGCTCAACAAAAGACCCTTGGCTTGCACTGGCCCTCGTGGAATGACCACCTGTATTGAAATAACACTTTCATAAATCATTCAAATCCAATGTTTTTTTCTCATCATGAAATCGTGCCATGTGTAAAACGCGATTAAAAATAAAAAAACAGTTTGTTTCTGGGCTCAAGCAATATATGAGTTTAACAATATTTGTCCAAGAAATTTGCAGTGGTAGCTCCCATGGTCTTCTCATGAATAAAAGTTTTAAAAGCCTTCGAACTCGTCCCCCTCTTTTTTGAAGTTAAATCCGCGCTCTTACACTTGTGAGCTTTCCCACGTGTAAGGGCTCAAGCCGAGCCTTTTCATAAGCAATATCGGCACTATATTTTAAGGCCAGTGCATTTCGCACCTACAGGCCCGGTATTGACAATAAAAAAAAAACCACGTGCTTGCGCTTGGCCTCGTTACATACTCGTTCGATTCAATAAGCGCGCACGCATAACACGTATGATGATAGCTCGATGCAACATAACTGACCCTGAGCCCGGGCGTGTGCGCGAAGTAGGCCTCCGGACTCTGGGAGTGGTAGAGACCGCCGTGACCCACGGCTCCGCAAGGAGCGCGCACCGTCAGCTTGCCGCAGTCCCACTCGCCGCCGCTTCTGTACCGGCACTTGGCTGCTTCGTTTACCAGCTGTAGCGATCAACAATCCACACCACATGTGATTTTTACGGCAACAAAAATGAAAACTATGTAACTATATTATATCTCGTTAGTGTTCTTTGCCTTTACCGATCGCCAAACGGTCGGGCCGACGATCGGCAAAGCGTTGCAGTTCGAGGGAAAATGTACCTGGTCGAAGGCTGGAAATATGTAGTCGGCGAACTGGATCTCGGCGATGGCCGTGACACCGATGTTGGCCAAGCCGATCCCGAAGCCGACGATGCCCTGCTCGCACAGGGGCGTGTTGAACACCCGGTGCTGCCCGAAACGGTCCTTCATACCAACCGAGCAACGGAACACGCCACCGAACTCTATGTCCTCGCCAAATAGTACTGCAAACAGGGAAACAGTTGTCCGATGTCGTTGTACTTATTTTTTCATGATTATGATCATGACAACGTCATCGCTACTGAAATTAATCATTTTTGGAAGACGAGTACTTTTGTTCCCCAGCTCGAAAGTTGGGTAATCATTGCTTGCAATTGTTTATTCGTATGACTTGTTATCACGAATTTTCGGGGCTGTGTTTTTAACAATCGATCGACAAACGACGGTCTTGGCCATAATTTTACACGATATTGTTTCAAAATTAAGTATATCGCAATCAAATCTGCCACGCGATGTTTGACAAAAATTTTCGCCGGAATGAAAAGCCGAACCCGTAGTTTTTGGCTTCTTACCTGCTGTTTCATCCTTCTCCAAGCACTGGTGCATTGCGTTGTTTATAGCGTTGCACATGTTCATCTCCTTGGTTTCCCCTGCAAGGGATGCAAGAGGTAAATTTGAAAGCACACGCAACACTCGCACAGATTTTTTTTTTGTTCTTCAAACAAACTCATTTTATTTAGTCTCGACCACTTGATCGAAAAATTACATCACTTACGCAATCGCGAGAGCAGAATTCATTGACAAACTTAAAAAAAGAAACTCAATGCAACGATCGTCACCTGCATCTTCGAGCACCGGGTTCGGATAGTAGTTGAACTGGATGCTCCTGGAGGAATTTTTCAGCCGATCTGCGGGCAGGCATCTTCGAAGTAGCTTCGTGGCGTGCTGCAACGGCCTGCACGACTTACTGAGAATCATGATGGCACCGCAGTGACTATCGTCGACGAACACGGCCACGATAAGCAGGGGGCTCTCGCACGCGCATTATCATCTCAACTTGTTTACCCGAGCATACGAATCCTCCCCACTCCACCCCCCTTCGATCATTCTTTTCCTCTTTCTCTACATCACTCCTCCTCTTCGATTTCGTAATACTTGATGTATTCACCATATATTTGCCGAGCGCACAATATTGAGCGAAGCTTTTTTGATCTTACATTAGAGTTTGCTACGAATTACAAGCTGTTTTTCTACAATTACGGACCTTCACCCAACACCCTTTATGACAAATTAAACATTTAATTTTTAAGTAGACAAACAAACGAGTTCAGCATGTTTTGCCAATTTTACATCAATGATTGCTGGGCAAGTTGATACTGATGGTCTTAGTTTCCATAAAGTCGTCCAAAGAGTCCAGGCCCCTGTAATTTTTCAACCAAGCTTTAGTTCAATCATACCCAAGTATACATAGCAGCTTTGTGACCAATCTTGGGCACAATTATTCTATAGATTTTTTAACACTTTGAAAGAACATTTTTTTTCAGCAAATGAGCGCAATACACTTGAGATGTTAAGGATTATTGTAAGATACCTTGAAATCGAATATTAAGATATTATGATTTTTTTTCTTTCAAATTGTAATTCATCGGTTTTACCGGAAAAAATTATGTTAAGCACTGTGATGTGAGTACTTGATAATTAAAAAGAAAAAAAAAAATTCAGTATAAATAATGCATCACATATTTACAATTACAAAAGTGCTCGTGCCCAAGTGTGCCCACAATAAAAATATCGTACACAATGAGTTGGATCTCTCAACGGTATACTCACAGCTCTCGACCCAAGCCCGACATTTTGTAACCGCCGAACGGAGTTTGTGGATGAACTATGCCCCACTCGTTGACCCTGCGAGGAAAAAATTACCATTTCAAAGTAATAAATCTACTTATTATTATTATTTTTTTTTTTTTTTGTACTCGCGTATACGCGACGAATTATATTGTAATCGTCCACCCACCAAACAGTACCGGCCCGAACGGCTTTTGAAAATTGTAGCGCTGTGGTGAGATTTTCCGTGAATACACCGGCCGATAAGCCGTACATTGTGTCGTTGGCACGTTTTATCACTTCCTCCAAGGTATCGAATTTCAAGATGCTCTGAACTGGACCGAATATCTGATGAGAGGAACAATTGATTGTAGAAATAGTTTTGCGGCGCAAGACCTCCAAACAAAAGATGAATGTATGGACTTTACCTCTTCCTTGGCGATTCTCATGTCGTCGGTGACGTTGGTGAACACAGTGGGTTCTACGAAATACCCCACCTTTCCGTGCCGTTTACCGCCAATCTCGCATTTCGCGCCCTCTTTCTTGCCCGCCTCGATGAGCGACAGTACTTTCTGGAAACCCTTTTCATCCACCTGCAATATTGGCCATACAAAAAGTGATTTTGTTTACAAATTAACTAATTGAAATGAAAAAAAGTTCAACTCACCTGTGGGCCCTGGAAAACCCCGGGCTCGAAGGCACTCCCGACTTTGACTTTCGAGGCAGCTTCGACGTACATTTTGGTAAACCTTTCGTAAACGCCCGCTTGGACAAACAGCCTCGTCGGTGCTATGCACGTCTGCCCGGCGTTGACAAAGAGACCATCGGAGGCGTACTTTAGAGCAGCGTCCACTTAAAGGGGAATAAGTATACGTTACAATTTTAGCGCATCGTTAACAATAGCGGTCGAGACGAGCGTGTCCCGATGGCATTGCGTGACAGGGTCGTTTTTACTTACAATTGGCGTCATTGAACACCACTAGTGGACTCTTCCCTCCTAGTTCCAGGCTCACTTTTTTCAAGTTCGATTTCGCCGACGCTTCGAGTATGGATTTTCCTACCTGTGTTGGGAATCCAGTTAATTTTGGTGCAATGTTATATTATGTCTGAGGACCGATATCTCCATATAGGTATTTTACAAGAATTTTCACAAAAACGACCACTTCAACGATATCACGGAAAATGCGTTTTGCGTTTGACTTTGGTACTCAATGAAAAATCATTATATGCTTCGAAACAATTAATTTATACTTCAAGTCATCATCTAGTTTTCTACAATCATAGTATCAATTAATATCAAAGTTTTTTTTTTTTTCGCAAAGTAAAAAATGTTACGTAAACAGCTGCTCATCGAGCCAACTTTTTTAAATGATATGTTAAAGTATACAGTTTAATGAAGAGCTATGCACCAAGTTTCAGATAATAATTGGTAGTGAAACAAATCCTGGGTGTAATTTTGTGGGAAGGTTTATTGTGCTACGTAACAAACAGCAGACGATGTTGTCGCTTATCTCACGTGTTTTTAACAGAGGAACGTTACGATTTTTTGTATAAACATCTCCGTAACTGTGATCGTGACTTTGTTAAAAATTTTGCCCTCAAACGTGCACCACAAATATTTTTTTCGCAAATTTATATTGTTGCTGCGTCAGTCGTTTCATAAATGATTATTTGGTTCTTCTCCGTACGAATGCTATGTATTACAAGTCTGCATCAATTATTTTTAAAATTTTCAAAACAGTTAATTCTTCATTTCTCTAATACTAATCATTGTGAATTATCATTAGTTTAAATATACAAGGATCTTTAGCAACTTTGCGTCACTGACAAAAACATTAGAAAATTTCAACGGAATATAAGATGTAGATGTACTAAAAGCATAGTAAATTGTTTTTAAAACAAGTGTATCTTTCAAACGACACGCAAAATGACTTGGATATAAAAGTATGGTGATCGTTCTAATACCAAATTCGTTTTTCGAAACAGTCGTAAACACATTTTTATCATTTACTAACGAAAACCGGTATTTTTAAAATAGTCGTCTATTAGACGCCGTGTTCAAAGATGTAAATTTGAATATCTCGAGAACGGCACGCCGAATCTTCATAGAATTTTAATCACTTATGCGAGTACAACAGCGTCAACAACTTATAGTTCTCAAGTTACGTTTTTGTGGAAAACAAGAAAGGCGATTGGTACAAATTTTTTTTTTTTTCCTCGCGCGGGACGTTTTTTCGTGACAACTGGACGTTTACTGCGTCCTCGGTGAGAAAAATAGTGATCGCCACACAAGCGCGATTCGGTCCCTCGGCGATTCTCTGACGAAAATTACTTATTACATCAGACTATGAAATAGTGGAATAATCGAAAAATAATGGGCATCAAGAAGATTTCTCGGTATCGGTGGGGCTCGCCAACCCACGCGAAACAAGCAAACCAGCTGATTATTATTATTTTACTTATTTGTCCCGAGCAATCAAAAGTATGGCCTTACCACAGTCGAGCCCGTAAAACTGACTTTGTCGATGCCGAGATGATTGGAAATGGCTGCACCGGCAGTGGGCCCGTAACCGGGCAGCACGTTTAAGACGCCCGGCGGGAAGCCAGCCTCCTTGACCAAACTGGCGACGTACAGGGCCGTCAGCGGGGTTTGCTCGGCCGGCTTGACGATGAGCGTGCAACCAGCTGCCATGGCCGTGGAGATCTTCAAGCTCAGCAGCAACACGGGATAGTTCCAGGGGATAATGGCCCCGACTACGCCCACGGGCTCTTTTCTCGACAGAGCAAACACCTTGCCGTCTGCGCTTGCGTTAACAAACAACGTTACGATATTACTCTTGCGCTGGGCTCGATTAATTTTCGGGTCGAGGTAAGGTTTGTTTACCAGCTGGAATGGTCTTCCCGTGGACTTTGTCGGCGCATCCGGCGAAGTAGCGAAGGAAACCAACGCCCTCCAGCACTTGGCCGTAGGAGTCTCCGAACGGCTTGCCGTTGTCCAGCGATTCCAGGCTCGCGATTTCGTTGACGTGTTCCTCCATGAGGTCGCCAAGCTACACGTGTTGTTTTTTTTTTTTTTTTTTTTTTCAACATTTTGAACTTTACCCATTTTTACAAATTTATTCGTAGCGCGATGTGAATTCGTCATCGGCACACATGTTTTTCTCTATTTTGAACGTTTTCTGAGTATCCGGTGGGATAAATTTTATTTGACCCTTGTGCGGCAATGAAAATACAAAGGTCCCTTGTTTAATGACTCTCCAGTGTCGAAAAATGTTATTAACGATGGGATATCCGATCGCTGCCAGGAAAGAAAGGACTTGACGTTTTCTGAGTATCCGGTGGGAAAAATTTTATTTGACCCTTGTGCGGCAATGAAAATACAAAGGTCCCTTGTTTAATGACTCTCCAGTGTCGAAAAATGTTATTAACGATGGGATATCCGATCGCTGCCAGGAAAGAAAGGACTTGGGAGGTACGTTAATCATACCTGAGAGCCGCATTCCTCGCCCAAACGAGTATATTAAAACACAATACGTATTATTACAGTGCTTGTAACAATATCAAAAAAACAATGACAGTGGGGTCCCATCGCATTCAGAAAAAGGAAATGCTTGATGCCCGTTGATGACAAATTATTTAACCATTAGCTTAATGAAAAAAAAAAAAACAAAAAAAAAAAAAAGGGCAGTTGCTATCTGTTAGTACGTGTGTATAGGTATGCTATTTTAACTGTGCGCGAAATACGACCTCAACGTACCTTGTGAATGAGTCTGCCACGAGCGGAAGCGTCGAGACTTCGCCAAACAGAGCCTCTTTCGAATGCCTTTTGGGCCGCTTTAACGGCGTTGTCGACGTCAGCCTTAAAAATTGACAAACAAACAAAAATTGTATTCAATTCAATAATATTTCTTCAACTCGATTAAGTTAACTCAGAGGGAAAGAAATAAATTTTACTCGAATGAATAATCGACAATAGAGGATAAATAGTGCGTCGTAGAAATGTATTTATATTTTTCAACGATGCACTCGAGGTACTGTACCCTCTAAAGTTAGCTCAGTCGAATTAGTCAATATTAACTAATTATAAGTGAAAAGTCGTTTACTTATTGTGATGAGTAAATAGTAAAATTTGACTGATTCAACTTTAACGTGGCTCATAGTAATAAAATAGACTTACTTTATCGGCCTCTGATATTTCGGCTATAACTTGTTCGGTCGCTGGATTGACTGTTGGGAACTTTTTCCCGCTACATGAATCCTTCCATTCGTTGTTGATAAATATCTAGGGTGAAATTCAATATTTTTATACTTCATCGTCGTCGTGCCTCGAGTCGTATTACACGAAGTAAACATGAGTAAATTTATCTGTCATCGTTAAATTGACGCGGTAATGAAACAATTTCCCGAAATGTCATTAATAATTTTTTACGGGGTTTATCAATTCAGGGCGGTAGCGTACCAATAGTTACACCTTGGGATTTTAAAGGATGATTTTATTTTTAAAATGATATCAATTATTACCTTGGTGTACTTGATTTGCGGGTGAGCGTTTGGTTTTGGTTGCGGAGCCATGCTTGGTTCACAAGTGTCGATGAAACACGTACACGAAAGGAAAGTGTCCACTGATATCGAATCAACGTACTATTTGACGCGCACGGAAGCAACTGGTCTGCCGAGAAGAACATCTCTATATAAAACTTGTCACCCCCACTTTTCCTCGAACCCCCACTTTGTCTATGCTTCAGTGCGATCTTGGATTGATATTGTTTTCAATATTAAATCGGAAATGATTGTAAAGTCTTTCGCAATCTTTTCAAAATGTTTAAAGCTTGATTTTTTTTTACAGGTACACAGTTGTGTTTTTCTTACGATTCGGTTGATTTTTTTTTGTTGGTAAACACAATCCCAATTGATTTACACACTTTCCAAAACAATAATGAAAATGTACTCACTTTTTTTACATGTACAACAACACTTCATTTCTGAAAATTACATTTTACAATTGACACATTGCAATGCTATGTTATAAGTGCAATGTACTTTTATTATTTGAGGTATGATTAAAAAATTGCCGTATAGTTAATGACATATTCAAATACTAGTAGTGACTATGATTATTCATCTTTTTCTCGAAAACAAATGTTATGTTTTCTCAAATGTAATCTGCGTTAGGAGCTGCGCTTAGTATGATAAAGCTTTTTAGCTGCGTAACTCTCGATAACAAAGCGAAACTACAGGTGCATTTAGTTTCTAAATCGTTTTTTTACAATTAAATTTACTTACATATTAATAACTTCAAAAATTTTGAAGAACTAGAAAAGTGCATGTGAAGTATTGTTTTTATTCTTTTATGAAAAATGCTGATCGTCTCAATACATGTGCACAATAACATTTGTGCATTGTTATCCAGCACCGATAAAACTAATATTATATATATGATAAAACTACGCTATTCATGTAATTGCTATCAGGTGTCACGTCAAAGACTTATAATTTAATGTGTAGACCAAAGCTTAACAGCCTGGGAAGCAAAGATATAATTTAATCGTCAGGATTGTATGTTAGATGATTGTTAGAGGAAATGTTCCAGTAATACCATTCTAGTTATTTTTTACTACGGTGATGCCTCTTTTTACTGGGCTATGTATCTTTATGTCAGAGAGCGGGAATTATTTTCTCGTTAGCCTCATTAACTCGCATCAATTCGTCACTCGACGAGTTGTCACGAAAAATAATAGTAAGAATCAGACAACTCCACGATCGGAGTTACCGAGATCCATATGTTTAACAACTTTAACAATTATTGATTACAATAAGGATTTATCTAACGGTGTCTCGATTATTTCTTCATTGTATTGCAATTTTTCCGCGGGAATTTCTAATTTTTACTTGTTTGTTTGCCATAGATTTCTTTATCACTATACCTAATAAATCAAGAGGCTATTTTTGCCTACTGGTGCGTCAACAGCACTTGACCGTATTATTATAAAATTACATTGTTGCTATAGAAAAGAAATGTGCATTGATCTTGTGGAATTTTTCACACATCGATTAAATAGTAAAAATCGTAAATAATTTTTACTTCGCGACACTATTATTTTACGAAGCTCTCCACCGATAGATTTAACTACGTTTCACTCGTTTGCATAAAAAATATTATTAACGTTGATAGATTTTACCTATCTCTGGATGCGAAACTATATTGTAGTAAAGATAATGAAAAGTGACGCGATGCTAACATACTTGACTGAATTAACCATCACGTCAATCGTGCGGAATTTTCAGCAACGCGCGCCAATTGAATAAATAATTAAAAAGTACTTATTCGCGCGTTATCTTTAAAAATTGTATTTAACGTTCGCTGTTGCTCAAAAAATTTGCATAAAATTTTAAAAGTTCTTCAATTTCGAGAAGAAGGCTTTTTTTCGTAACACAATCACGCATTCGACCATTGTCTCGTCTCCCTGACTTTTTGCCATCTGCAACGACTGCAACATACTTACTCGTGTCACATGTGGGCTCATCTCTCTAATTTTCACTTGTGCGGAAGCGCGGTTAGCACCGGTGATGCTCAGTCTCGTAATTTACAATGGTCTCATGTGGAACAAAAGAGAGACAGCCAGAGATGATTTCTCCGCTTCGCTCCGTCCACGTACTATAGAAGAATATTTTTTGAAAGCTTTTGAAGATCCCTCAGTGGAAGATTTGACAATTTTATCTTTACAACACTTTGAATATTGATCCCATGTACACTCGAGGCACTTTATATTTGTCGGAACGATGAAAAATTACCTGTTAAGTGACAGTACGTCTTTGTTATATTATACGTTACAGGACATCATTGACCGTATGTAGACCAATCGTTCCGACAGATATAAAGTGCCTCGAGTGTACATTGTAAGCAGTACGGTTAGTTTTTCGGTATCTCGAGGAACCTACCCCAAATAAGGTAAATAATGTTTATGTTTACTTTCAGTACTTAACACAGTGTGTCATCGTGTCACTGTATCCCACAGTTTTTTCTTTTTTTTTATCTTACAAATTGCGCAACGAATTATTAGCAATGACTTTTCGAAGATAATTTATAAATTGATGAAACAACACGAGTCCTGAAAAATTTCGTTCAAATACACGTTAGGTTTACAACAAATTAGACTTGTATTTTTTGCTGTCCGTGAAAATTTAAAAATAATTTAGTTGCTTTAAAACTGTTTCACAGAACAGGCACTTGTTTGTTCTATCAAAGAAAGTTTACTAGTTCCAAGTCAATGATTTTATTTTTAAAATGAAGTAGAAATAAAAAAAATACTGCGTGTACCTACATTTTCGCATTTCTTTTCTTCATAGAAAAAAATTTAATTTCAGTGTAAATACGTAATTAAGAGGACTAACTGAGAGTTGATATGGTAGTTCACTGCTTTATTGTTGAGTGTTACATATAAAATCGAGATTTAAAACGTATCACACAACAATGGTGTGTTAGTAACAATATACCATATTTTGATAAGCGGTAAAAGCAAAATGAAATGTTAAAATATCTTTGTTTTTTTTTTGTTTTGCAACAAATCAGTCGTTCTAATATTCTTAGAAAATATTAATTCGACCAATTCGGTCGATATTCAATAATAACAAACTAATATAAGCAAACGAACAAATTACATTGATGAAAAAAATTTAACACGACGCGTGTTGTCGGTTACATTGGTAATTATCACGCCCCGAAGCCCAATAATCTCGTGTTTACTATTCAAACAGCGCGAAATGGAATGTTGCTCGTAATTATTTATATTTTTCTGGCTTTTCATTGCCTTTTATCAGCAGAGGGGGCAATATAACGAGTGTTGACTTGGAAGATTCGCGCGCGAGGTTATCGACTGCCCGAGAATCGAACTGTTAATAAGTACCTTTCTCCGTCACTATTCGAGTTAAAATTGTCACCCTTATCAGGATGGTGTAGGTATATACCTGCCCTCTAGTTGTTGATGTGCCATCTGTCAAGGTCACCGGTAAACGAGCTATAAGTACCTGCAGTCTCGACCGACCGGCTTCATTCTACCCTATTCCTCCGCAACAGACAGTGGCTGCCTCGCTATATATTTGCTTCGACATGGACAACTCAAAGCCGACTATCAAGTACACGAAGGTTAGGCTTTTTTAAATATTCATAATTTGCTTTTGCCTGGGGTTTTTCTTGCTTTTTTGCATTAGGATAGCTCCCTCGCGAGTCAATACAGGTAGATTTTCATTTTCTTGTTATTTCACGTGAAGCCAGTCGTTTAACTAGGATAGAAGATCGTAGAGGCGTGGCATAAATGTGATCTACATGCATTTTTTTTTACGCTACAATTAATATTGTATTTACTATTTTTATTTGGTGTATCTTGTACATCGATGGTGTATCTCGTTATTAATCCTTTTAAATCTTACGGTTATTTTGAAAATCATTTACACACCAACTTAATATTAATAATTGGCAAACTAATTTTTTTTTCTCTTATAAGAACGTACATCCGTGAGAAACGGTGTCGGATGCAGTAAGTTGAAAAAAGCTTTACTTATTTCTTTTCACAATTACCTGTCTGTCTTCAATATGATATATATTATTTAAATAATATAATAAAACGTGTCGAATCACCGCACCTAACATAATCAAACTACTTGTAAATTACTAGAAAAATTGTGCCTTATATTTTTATTCGCAACAATACGAAATTTCATTGTTTTTAGTGATAAAAAATTGAGAATCATATCTAAATTTTATAAGTAAGCAGTAAAAACTTTGGTATATCTTTTAGACCAATCGCGTATCTCGTTATAATTCCTTTTCAATTTTGTAGTTATTTTGAAAATCATTTACATACCAGCTGAACTAATTTTTTTTCTTTTATAAGTACGTACACACGTGAGAAACGGTGTCAGATACACTAAGTTGAAAAAAGCTTTATTATTTCTCTTCAAAATTATCCGTTTGTCTTATACCCGATATAAATTATTTAAATAAAATAATAAAACATGTTAAATGACCGTACCTAACTTAGTTCAAGTACTATTCCAATCAATAGAAAAATAGTTTTGCATTTTTATTCACAACATTATTTCATTGTTTAGCGATTTAAAAAATAGATAATAGAAAATAGATAATTTCTAAATTTTATGAGCGGTAAAAAAATTAATCAAATTACAGTTGTTCATCGACAATGAATTCGTGGACTCGATCTCCGGCAAAAAGTTTCCAACCATCAATCCGGCAACTGGAACCGTCATAACTGAAGTATCCGAGGCAGATAAGGTACAGGAAAAAAAAATCCTATACCTCATGTTTACGGTCACGATATCGATTGCTTTACAGCACTCGTTAAATAATGTCGAATTTTTGTAGGCTGATGTCGATCTTGCTGTTAAAGCAGCAAGAAAAGCCTTCAAGCGCGATGCACCGTGGCGCATGATGGATGCCTCCAAGAGGGCCAAATTGATGCATAAAGTATACTTTTTTTTTTCTTTCATTTATACATACACACAAAACAATGCATCAAAGTGAAAAAAAATGACATCCATCAATCCTTAGCTGGCCGACTTGATGTTACGCGACATAGACTACTTGGCAGCCCTAGAAACTCTGGATAATGGAAAAACTTACAACAGCTCGAAGGGTGACATAATGGCCAGTATCGAGGTTCTTCGTTACTACGCCGGCTGGTGCGATAAAATCCACGGTGCCACCATTCCAACAAGTAATTGATTCGCTACGTACACATTTATAACCGAGCGTTATCTCATGTTTCTCAAAGTTTTTTGATTCTAAAACATATATTTTCCTCGAGCACGTAACTATAATTATCTCTTCTAAAATTGCTCTTCCTCGAAATTTTTCAGTAACGGTATATTTTTTTTTTAATTCGTCGAATGTATTAATCTTATCTGAATTTGACCACGTGTTATGTAAACACGACGATAACTTTATCAGCCGGCGTTTATTTTTAGTCCATGAATCGAAATCGATACTAGTTTTTCTCGTGGCAAGCCAGATGTATTATTTGTTATTTTTATCCGAAATTCATTGTAAACAAAAGTGGATGAATAATTAAATGCGCGATGTGCAGGCAATGGTTTATTCTCGATGACGCGCAAAGAGCCGGTCGGCGTAGTCGGCCAGATAATCCCCTGGAACTACCCGATAATGATGCTCGCCTGGAAGTGGGGCCCGGCCATGGCAACCGGCTGCACGATAGTCCTTAAGCCAGCCGAGCAGACTCCCCTCACGGCTCTTTACATTGGGTCTCTGGTCAAGGAGGCGGGCTTTCCTCCAGGCGTCGTCAACATCGTGACCGGCTACGGGATGACCGGAGCTGCCATTTCCGAGCACCTCGATGTCAACAAGGTCGCTTTCACGGGATCCACCGAGGTGAGGATTGTTCGTTAGATGTAGTATACTTGCCATCACTGGTACAATCAGCTGCTTTATTGTTCATCCGCAGGTTGGCCACCTTATCATGCAAGCGTCAGGAAAGTCCAATCTGAAGCGAGTCAGCCTCGAACTCGGAGGCAAGAGTCCCCTGATCGTTATGGACGATGTCGATGGTGAATGATCACTTTGAAAAATGCCACGAAATCGTCTAAACTCGATTGTTAATGTTACGTATGGTTATTGCAGTCAAGAAAGCAGCTGAAATCGCTCATAATGCTCTATTCGGCAATCACGGGCAGTGCTGCTGCGCGGGTTCGCGTACTTTCGTCCACGCCAAAATCTACGATGAGTTTTTGAAGGAGGCCAAGAAATTGGCCGAGAACAGAAAGGTTGGTGATCCATTTATGAAGGACACGATGCAGGGACCGCAGGTCGATGAAGAAATGTTCAACAAAATCATGGGGTTAATCGAGTCTGGAAAGAAGGAAGGAGCTACCTGCGTCACTGGTGGAAAGCGCGTTGGCACCACTGGATACTTCATTGCGGTATGTCGTCTTGTGATATTATTTGGTGTGATGTATTTTCAATGCGGGAAATCGATTGATTCTGTTTCTTTTTCATTAGCCTACTATTTTTGCCGACGTCCTTGACGACATGAGAATTGCCAAGGAGGAAATATTCGGACCGGTTCAGTCTATTATCAAGTTTAATACTTTGGAGGAGGTCATCGAGAGAGCAAACAATACGATTTATGGATTGGCAGCAGGAATCATAACTAAGGATATCGACATGGCTCTGGCCTTTTCCAAAGCTATCGAGGCTGGAAGTGTTTGGATAAATGGATACGATCTTATCACTCCACAAACACCTTTTGGAGGTTTCAAACAGTCAGGCATTGGCCGAGAATTGTAAGTAACAAAGTAATTGGAGTAACAAAGTTGGGCGATTTTACGAGAATGAGAAAGTAATTTTGTCATTTCTTTGTAGGGGTGAGGAAGGATTGCACGAGTACCTTGAAATGAAGACCATAAGTGTGCGCACAATCTCTCTTTAAAAGAAGTAACACGCAAGTGAGAATCTATAAAAATGTAATTAAAAAGCTTTAAAACAACCAAAATGTTATATACTTAACAAATATTAAATTTTTTAACCAAGTTTGTATTCATGGATTTTATATTTCAAATAATAAAAATGATGCTCTTTAAAATATGTTTCTATTAAAGTAAACCCAAATTTTTATTTTATTATTTTTGTCAATTTATAAAATAAATAACAATTGGCTCTGCAACAACAAAAAATCAATTTAAAAAATTCCATATACTTGAAACTTTATTCATGTTGAAGTATATTACATGACTCTTGAATTACCTATTCAATGAATTTTTAAGCATCATCAGGAGGTATTCCTAATTCTTCATCTGTATATTCACTGGGTTCTTTCAAAAAATGACCATTATGCATTCCCTAAAAAAAAATCATGTATCAAGTGTAAGGGTCTTACAGTATTCAATTATCTTCATAAGTTTGCATATAAATCTATAATGACAATGTGCAAGAAGGTAAGCAGAACAACGACAGTAATCAAAAAAATTATTTGATATTCTTAAATTCATGAAAAGTATCGAGGTGCATCAAGAGGTACAATAATAAAACGTTGTTTGAACGAGAAAAAAAATGTTAAAAACACTTACAAGAAGATGAGGCCAATCATGCCACAAATTCCAATAGAACCACCAGTAAGCAAGAACAGCAGTGGCAGTGGCACCTCTCTGTGCCCACTTAGGGGGTTCGGATACACTTCGATAATGCCATCTGAGAAAAACGCCAAAGTCACCAATTAATCAACCAATACATCAATCTAGAACAATTTCATCACCAATACTCCTGTGTACAAACATAGCACATAAACATAACCACAAAACATTACGTAATGATCTTGAAGGCGGAATTACTTACGCTGTCCCGGAGGACCATCGCTTCTGAAGGTGTGAGGCAGTAGGAGATCGGGTGAAGTTTTTTATAAGCCCGATCACCCTCAAGCCGGACATATTTCACATTCACTCGATCGACTCAGAAGCGAAAATTAATTTTGCTGATGCTTCGAAGCAGACGGCGTTGCAGCAGCTGGCCAGCTGACGACAGTCAGCAGCTACTGCCATCTTCCGGCGAAATTCGAGAACCCTGTAAGGTTCGTATACGGACTTTTTTTTGGTTCGGGCGTGATCGGGCTTCATCGGCGGCCTTCGCTCTTGAATGAATAATCTATATATATATATATCATCTCAGCGACTCAGCTAAGAATCAATCAGCGCCATCTAGCGGACGATTATTCTCGAGAAAACTCGTGGCTCAGATACCCTACGGACGTTTTTTTATTTCTAGTGACGAAGAAAAGCCCAACTCAAATTTTTCTATGTAAAATGTCATGCATAAATGTGAGTTATGCTTTTTTTCGTCCGCATGCATGTGGGGCTGAAATGTCTAAAAGTCACCGCTGATTGGCTCCACCATTTGCAGGGGGTCAAATTTCTCAGCGGACGAAAAAAAGCACAACTCAGATTTCTTAATGTTATTTGTATACGTAAAATCTGAGTTGAGCTTTTCTTCGTCATCCGAATAAATATACTTATGAGAGGTCGATTTTCGGGTAAAAGAAAAATTGTAAACTTGCCGCAAGTAGCACAAACAACGTTATCTTTTTTTTTTTATATTTATAAGATTAGTTGCGGCTGGTTTATAATTGATTACATGGCTCTACTATAAATAGTAATCATAATTTGGATCAGTGCCATCTAGCGTTGCGGATTTCTGAACTAAAAAGTGGCCCTAAACTTTTGAACAAGAGCTTTAGCGCTTAGAGCCATTTATCCTATTATAAACCAGCCGCAACTCATTTTGTAGCTATAAAATGAAAAAATAACGATACATGTGTTTTTGGCGGCAAGTTAACAATCTATTTTCTACCAAAAATTGGTTTCCTAAGTATTTCTATTTATGAAGATAAATTTTTGTGTAAAAGATAGATTGTTAACTTGCCGCCAAAAACACATGTATCGTTATTTTTTTATTTTATAGCTACAAAATGAGTTGCGGCTGGTTTATAATTGGCTAAATGTCTGTAAGCTTGATTGCTCTTGTTCAGAATTTTAGGGGCCACTTTTCGCCAAAAAATGAAGACCGCTAGATGGCGCTGATCCAAATAATTATTACTGCAACTTACAATAGAGCCAAGTAATTAATTATAAACCAGCCGCAACTGATCTTATATTTATAACATAAAAAGTTAATGTTAGTTATGCTGTTTGCGGCAAGTTTAATTTTTTTTTTACAGCATATTTATTAAGATTACGAAGAAAAGCTCAACTCATATTTCGCCTTGATAAATAACATTCCGAAATCTGAGTTGTGCTTTTTTTCGTCCGCCGAGAAATTTGACCCACTGCAAATAGTATAGCCAATCAGCGGTGACTTTTAGACATATTAGCCCCATGTTAATGTAGACGAAAAAAAGCATAACTCATATTTCAATGTGTTATTTTACATAGCAAAATCTGAGTTATGCTTTTCTTCGTCACTCGAAATAAAAAAACGTCCGTAGGGTATCTGAGCCACTTGTTTTCTCGAGAATAATCGTCCGCTAGATGGCGCTGATTGATTCTTAGCTGAGATTCATTCAAGAGCGAATCAGCGAGGGCTGCCGACGAATCCCGATCACGCCCGAACCAAACAAAATGGCTTTAAGCTTGATTGCTGATTCAGAATTTTATAGGAACTAAGTACTTTTTTCGAAAAAATGAAGACCGCTAAGTAGAAGGCGCTGATCCAAATAATGATTACTATTTATAGTAGAGCCGTGTAATCGATTATAAACCAGCCGCAACTAATATTATAGATAGAAGATAAAAATTTGACAATGTCTGTGCTGTTTGCGACAAGTATACAATTTATCTTTTACCCGAAAATCGACCTCCAAAAGCATAGATATTCTACTTATATGGTTTAATAAAATCGACCATATAGTACTACTAAGAAGCGATTACTATAATATGTTACACCGTGCTATCTTCACACATAGAGATAAGAATACGTAACTTGACCGCTGGCAGCATTTGTGGAACAGAATACTTACAGCCGAAAACGAAATAACAGCTAGGCTGTACTTAAGTAGATAAAATAGAAACCGTCTGCTTTGCAACTTAATTATTGTGTGCGCGCTTTCGTGCACTCGTAGACTCGTACCTCGTACCCTATGCGTTTTTATGCAGATGTCGTGTCCTGGCTTCCGTATATTAAATTTTTCTGACCCACATGAAAATCATCCATATATATTTTTGCCGAAACAAAAAAAGATTTTTATGTCCTCAAGATATTCGAAGACGTAATTATTATGCCCACTCTTTGTATCCCCCTTGAAATGTTTTCGAGAATGTTATGCCGATCGTTGCCAGGGCTACTCTGCTCTTCTGATCTTGACATCAGCTAAATGTGCTTTTAAAAAGAAAAAAAACAAAGAAATCAAGTGACACTGTGCACTCTGTGGAATACGATATTTTTGACAGACTGTGGGTTGCAACAATACAATTTTTTTTCTTTCCTTTTTTTTTTAACGATAAGAATGGCCGAAAAAGACGACAGTGCCTGGGTCTTCGATTCACTGGTGGGTTTCCTGCAAGGTCCCATTTGGTCAGCGCCACTGTTAACGTTTATCGAAGAGAAATCATTGAGTAACTATTTCACCAATTGTTTAATACATAAATTGTTTTTCATTTTCCCGATATATACACGATAGTTGGTATAAACAAAAAAATTTGTAACGATAGTTTTCGAGCCTGGAACAAAGGACTGCAAGGAGTACCGCGACTCGTATCAAGAGTACAAGAATTTAGTTGACCTGCTTCTCGGCTGTTACATGGAAGACATGGGGATCTCGACGGAGCAATTTGAACGAGCTTGCACTTTAAACAAGATCACGCGAGTTTCCTTGCAATTCCAGCAGGTAATGACGAAAAAAACGATAAATAAATTTTTTTTAAAGTCCCAAGTCACGTTGTGTCGCCACAATTTTCAGACCCTCTTCGAGCAGATCTGGGCGGCGAACGACTACGAGGTCTTCAAGCGCATGATGATCCAAAAAAATCTCGAACTTCAGCTGCAAGCTCTCAAGCTGTTGGAGCAAAAGTTCGGCCTCACGTCCAGTACCAGCGCCAACGACACGTCGGACGACAATAGCGAGAATTTAGACGACGATGAAGTGCCGATGGAAGAGCTTCTTCACGTTGAAACGTAGGCTCCGTACATAGGACAAGTTTTTCTTACTAATAGCACAGTACCTGCCAAAGATGACACATAAAAAAAAAAAAAAAAAAATCAATTGTGCCAAAGTCTGATTGTTGTAATAAAATGCTAACATTGTCGTTGTTTCCAACGATTTGATCTTTTTCCATTATTTAAATCCAGTAGCCAAGCGAGTATCGAAAAGGCAGACGTCGATGTGGACAATAGGGAAGAAGAATCGATGCGCCAAGAGCACGAGAGACTCGCCGCCGAGTACAGAAACGAGAGCAATCTGTTCAAGGAGGCGCTTCGAAAATCCACGGCAGACGACTCACCCATCCTCGAGGAGGACGAAGAAGCTGCCGAGCTTGTTGACGAACAAACGAGTCAGGAAGTCCTTGCAGGGTGTAAAATCCTACCGACCAGTAACGAAGGGTTTAACATCAAACCGGTGAGTTTTTCATGCGTTTGGATCCATGGAATTTATAAATTTGATCAAAGAAATAAAGGTGAAACATCTGGGTTTTTTTTTCTTTTGGACGATTATAAAGATTTTTTTATTAAGAAGGAAAAGAGATGTAACTCAATAGCATTGAGTGCAATAAAACTAATTTCTTGAATCGGTCGACCTTGGAATTAAGAGTGAGAAAGGAAAATGAACCAACTCTTGCGTATATATTATATTATTTTTATACTTAGCCGTCTTATGACGCGTGTCGTGTCAATGTACAAATTTGCGCACAATTTTCTCTCTTCTCACATCACACGATTATAATATATGATACAAAGCTTCTTTATTAATTGATTATTGTTATTTCAATTAACTTTTTTGTTGATTTGTTTGTTTTTCGTACAAAAAAATTGACATGGTCAGTATACTTTTTTGTTTGGTTGTTTCTTTATACAGCCCCTTTGCTTTTATTCACCTACTTTTTATTTTTTTTATTTTTAGACAAACTTTAGTCAACTAAACAATAATAATCATAGAAAATCATCCACGTCTCTTGTATTTTATATATAATTATTTGTATTTTATTTTATTTTATTTTTTAATGTACGTCGCTCTTTTATTATTAACATTAATATCCCGCAGAAAAAAGAGGCGAACGAGGTGGATGTCCGCAAGCGGCAGCTGTACCTCAAGGCCCAGCGCGACAAGCTCGTGGCCCTGAAAAAACGCACTCGCAGCCGGAGACTCCAAGCAGCGGATAAAGCAGCAGCGACGGCAGCAGCTTCGGCCCGACCGAGTTCCGCGCGGGTATTCGCCGAGGCCACAGTCGAGGGCGATCTCAATAAGGCGCATCAGGCGACGATGACGGCGACGGTTGATCCGGCTGTTCTCCAAGTGCGTCGAGCTTTGGCGGCTCGATTGAAGGCCGAGGTTGTGCAAAAGTGAGCTTCGTCGCCAAACTTCGTTCTTAGTTTTATATTTAATACGTTATAATAGTATTCCTTGTAAAACTTTTACTTACAAATAATCTGATATTCTGATAATCTAACATAGAGACATTGGTAATTTAATCATCGGTAGAATAGATGGGTGGTGGTGGTGTTCGGTTCTGTGTATCTATATTTCCGTTATTTTCAATCATTTATTATGTTTATATTACCGTAGTAACAATTGGAAAAATAATAATGCCCTTGTTTGAATGTCCTGTGTAAGCGTGTGTTTGAATTTGAAAATGTATGTATATATTGATGCACGCAGGCGTATATTATATGTATAGCGTGTATGTGAAACTACGTATGAAATTTATTTATTTTTTGTAACATTTTTAGACCGCTGTTTTGGTTTTCAGTTTTATTTAATTAAATATTTCTCTCGTTTTTACAGCGCGTGTACTCCGATTGTGTCAGTGTTGTCACGCTTATGATTAAATTTACCATTTTATTATTATAAATCATAATTCAATACGCAACTTGAATAAAGCTGAGATTCATAGCAGAAAACTCGTATTCTTTTACAAAATTTGTTCATTTAATTGTCTCTCTCTCTCTCTCTCTTATTTTCGACAGTCGTAACATTTCGATCTTTAACAAGTCATAGGAACTACGGTATGCTTTATATTTTGTTAATTTAAGACTAATGTGTTTTATGCTAACGTTAAAGTATCGCGTTATTAAAAGCCGTTTTTTGCAGAAATTTTTTTTTTCAACTTTAAGTCAAACGAAGATTTGGTAAAATTAAAAATTTTTAATTAACACTGACGAGTTTTTCTTTTTTCGTATCTATGTGTGTATATGCAGGATAATTATTTAATGTTTAAATGAAGTGTTCTTAAAAAACTATTGATTGAGATAATCGTAATAAAAAGTAGTTGTCACGATAGAAAGTTTTCTGCTACAGATCGCTAAATGTATAAACATGTACGCCCCGTTATTCAGTAACTAATAGTTTATAACTCACTTTTATATCGCTGTATAATCGTTCTTTGTTAACACACATTTGCCACCACTTTGTAAAAAAGTGATTGGAAAAGAAAATTGCTATACTGCTACCCTTGGTATATATAAAGTATGGTTTTAAAATATAAGTATTGTACATTGGATTTGCGTGTCTAAAAATATTACGTCAATGCACTAGCTGAAAATTTTTCTTAAACAGTATGAATAGGTATATTGGCCTCAGCATCATACATTGTTTGTTTGCTTGTCTTGTTTTCTGTGCATGAAATACTTCGGAGTTGTTTTTTTAAACTTTTTCTACAAATTCATTATACAACATTTACACCATCTAGTTTACTTGCATTCATATTACATTCTCACCCGTTTTGCTCTCACCTTCTTTCTTTTATTAGCTCAAAAAGTTTATTTCAACGTCAAAGAACATTTGGAACGATGGTCGATGATGAGAGATTACTTATTCCTAAAGGACTTAGGAATCTCATATTTATAATATGTAGTGTATAATATACATAAAGCACATAACAATACTCAAGCGTCAAATTTTATAATTATCATTTTTATATATGTATATATAAAAAGAAATATAATGTCCGAAACAGTCCGCGTTTTATATAACTACACATTGAATTCATGTATATTATTTATAATAGCCATTCACAAACTACGCATTCAAAGTTCAATTATACGACTTGAACCTTATATTTATTTTAGTAAAGATTCGACAGGCTTTTACGCATAACTATTTATTTTTGCGTCTATTACACCCAGCATAACAATAGTCTTAATTTTTTTTCTTTTTTTTTCTTTTCTTTTTTTAGTAGGTTAAATTTACCACAGAGGTGAGAGCAAGGTGTTCGTCTTGAATTATAAAATACAATTTCAATTCACGTATATTCAAATTCAACTCTTATAAAGAATAAATCTCTGTATACTTTCATGTTACAATGGTCAGTTAAAATTTAAAAAAAAGTTCAATTCATTATTACATCAATTTCACAGTACTCTGTCCTTGGGTAGATACATTTTACAACTTTAGGAATTTTTCTCAAGTATAAAAATTCGCTAGATAATCATCTCAAATTTATGTGCAACGGTGTCAATATTTATAAAGTTAAGTACTCGCGTTAATATTATGCTGCCCACCTCTGCTTGTGACAACATATCAAACCGATCATCGCTATCGATTTGCACAAAAATTTGTCTTACATGTCACATGAGTTCATTGAAGATTCCTTCGATCATTTTGGTTCTGCACTAATCTGAAAACTTTAAAGCATGATGGTATCTCAGTAAAAGAGATATTTTTTATGGATTCGGAATATTAAAGGAATACGAAAGTTAACGAATACGAAAAATTTTATAATAGATATTTTAATGCATAAAATTATTTTACAATTCGCACAATAAATAATTAACATTGAAATTTTTTATAAAAGTCAATGGAAAATGTTAAAACTAATGTTACTATTATACATGTATGTTTATGACCTAAAGAAATTTTTCAATCAATAATTCATTAATAATAAATCCTTTAGGCCACGTAATACACGTTATACATCAAATATATACATATACGATGGTCTAGTGTAGGAGAAATTGTAAAATAATATTCGACGCATAAAATCATAACTTTCATATCCCTTTGAAAAAGAATTTTTGTTGAATTTTTGTTTTGCAACCATCTTTTATAAACTAATTCGTACATAGCATAGATAACATTACACTATCAAAACAATAAATAATTATTTTCGTGTAAAATCACGTAAGTGCTATACATTATTTCATATGAAACCTCCAGCTCCAGGGGTGTATTAAGATATCTACAATTTACAAATTTACGAATTTCAAGAAATACGAATTTAACCTTACAAAGTGGTCATGCTAAAACAATTTATGAATCGTTAAAAGAGTCAGTGCGATCATGATGACAATAAATAACTTGAATAGAAATTTTAAAAAAAAAAAAAGCTACTTTAAAAAATTTTAAGTCATTCGTTGTCACGTATTGTAAGGCCCCTGCAGATGGAAGACAAAAATGAGGAAATTTCCTCTGGATTTAATATACCCGAAATACATTGCCTTATTAAAAAAAAAAACGTTATCCGGACACATAACCTCACTGTCCGTGCCACACACTAAAAGACCACATGGTTTCGTAAGTGAGTGATCTACACGCCTTTCAAGTATATTAAAAAAAAAAATTTGTTTTATAGTAACAAACGGTTAATTATTACTTACGTTATTATAAAAGCAATCAGCATTCGATTAGAGAAGAACTGGAAAAGCACGTGTACAGGCGTAGTAGATCTTGCAAGATCCTTCAGATTCTGACACCGGCGTCGATATGACTCGTTCGTAACGACCACATGAATTTCGCAACGTACTGCGCGTCCACAGCCTACTGTGACTAGGGCATCAAGAAATGCTACTACAGCGCCACTGTGTGTGTTTAACAATGACCAGGGAATCAAGAAAATTTATCGATGTGATGCTTATCATTGAAATTATTGTNTTAAAAAATTTTAAGTCATTCGTTGTCACGTATTGTAAGGCCCCTGCAGATGGAAGACAAAAATGAGGAAATTTCCTCTGGAGAATCATTGAAAACCAAAATAAAGGAATGTTATCCAGAAGTTTACTTGTATGATCTCATAAGATATATTTATCGTATTATATTCCCTTGGTCCATCATTTGTCAAGCTTAAATCAGTAGTGTTGTTCAAGTCATTTGTAAACATGAGATCGCAGTTAAAAAATTTGACATTTTGGAAACTAAATTTTATGTTGAAGGAATTTCAATGCATTGCAACAGTGCATTTGTAAGTTTTGTGTGTACGTGTGTTTGTCAATTATTTTTTGTTTAACATCGTTTTACAATGGATGTTACAAATACATGGTTTTATTCAGCTGCACAAAGAAACAAATGTATTTCAAATACGTTTGTACTTAAAAAAAATAGTCATGTACTTTAAATACACTTGTACTTAAATACTGTATTTAAAATTTTTCTTAGTTACAATGACCATTGTAACCGGATTACTTATTTACTTTTATGCCTTTCACTTACAACTTCTAAATTCCTTTGAACACGCGTAGCGTATTGTAGTATTTATTAAAATACGTAAAGTGTTTGTATTTTATATTCTTAAAATTTAAATACAGTATTTTGCCCACCTTTAGTCACAGCACTCTTACTATTGACGGATTGTTTGCCTACTATGAGAGTCGCTGCCGCTTAGCCGTAGGAGTCAACTCTGATTCTTCTTCTTCATCTTCTTCATCCGAGTCACCTTCATAATCAACCAATCCCTGTTTGAAAGAAAATTTATTAGATGAATTTGCGTATATTTGATGAAATAAGTGTTTTGTTTATTGCATTTTGGTTTCCAATATTAAACAACACAATTAATTAAGTTACTATCTTATATTCTTTTCGTGTCAGATTATTTACTAAGTAAACATTAATAAATATTTTTAAGATGTTAATATATCTACAATAATAAGTTTTAAGAGCTTAAAATAATATTAAAGTGAAAATTGCAGATTATGAGATTTTATGAAAATTTAACGCGATATTGTATATAAACTTTTGTGAAATTTTTTAAGCTTCTTTTTGATTTCGCTCAACTTAACCTAAAAATAAGTTTATTACGTTAAATATAAAATTTTTGAACATAATCTAGAATAAGAAAGTAACACGAAAAAAATTATAAAAGGTATCATTATGAAAATTCCACACAATCCTAGAAATGGATGTTCTTGCAACAATATAAAAGCATCAACCAAGCATAATATTTATGTATCTATACAAACACATAAATCGACATACCTTTCTGAAAATATTAGTCCCAGTTTTGTCAACGGCATTGATAGTTGCGCAGGGATTCGTCACATCCGCGGTAACACCAATTACAGGCAAGTCGTTCGTCGACACTGGGCTGCCACCACCACTGTTGATCTGTGTCTGCTGCTGTTGTGCCATAATGGCGGATATGGGTGCCACAGCGGGTGCTGTTGCCGGCGTAACAGCTGCGATTGTCAAGTTTGGCATGCTACTATTTACATCGGCTGTAGCTTGTAGCTGCTGTGAATTTGGCGAAAGCACCTGCTGTGATGTCGGACTGTTTGGATCTTTGTTAATAGTCGCTGAATCAAGCGGAAGGCTGCTGGAGTTTGGACTGCCAGTCGAGTTGTTGGGCGAATTTGGCTGCTTTTTCGCCGCACTCGGAGACACAATTTCAGCTGCCGCACCCGGCACAACAGCCTCGCTGTCATCAAAGTCTTCCTCTTCGTTGAACCACATTTCTTCCTCTTCCTCGAGTTGTCGCTGGTCGCGTCGATACCGGCTGTTTCTCAATATCGATGGTACACTAGAATTCATAAAAAAATACAATTTAATTTCAAACTTTTACTCATCATTAACGTACATTATCGGAAAAAGTACTTTACCTGTCGAGCGTTCCTCTGTCGCGATCTTTTAATTTATCTTGGTGTTGTTCGTACCTCTGTTTGAGAGCCTTAAACGTCTGGACGTAATCAATTGCTTCTAGTTCTTTTGAGTAATTTTCCACGACATGCGAACACAGAGATTTGATGTCTTCCAATTTTATGAATTCAAACATCTCAAGAATGGCAGAATCGAGAAGGTTGTAGCGTCCATTGTTTCGCGCGAAGGCATCAAAAACAGGTGCAAAGAGATTGCCCTTGATGATGTATCTGTTGTAAAACTCATCTTTAAGAGCAATAATTTTGCGCATAAACCTTAGCGCGCAAAGGACAAGGAAAGTGTGGGTCGACTTCATTAGTACGAGAATTTTCCTAAGCAAGTCCTTGTTTAAAATACAATTCTTGATGTGATACGTGTGATGCTCGACACAAAACGAAAGCAATTCGAGAATGATTGCAAGCAGCGTAATCGTCCGGTAGTCTTCGCGCACCGGCTGATCGCCGATTGTGTTTGCCAATAGAGGTGCAATCAGGATACCAATGCTGCTTTTGTAGAAAAAGTTTAAAAAGTCAGCTTTTTCTGACTTGTTTACTGTAGCTATCATATTCTCTGGGTCAAGCAGCATACGCAATACACCGGATAATTGTATAGCACCACCTGAAATGTTGCAATTACAAGATTAGAAAAAAACAAAAAATTAACTAAAAATTGTAATACACAAATAAGACATGCAAATATCTACCTAGTTCAGAATCGGTGTCGTTGATGAGTTGAGCTATCACTACATTGACAAGCATTTGATCGTGCGGCATCTGGCTGTTGGCTTGCTGAATCGCATAATCTCTGACGACGCTCGGCGAATACTCAACAATGTAGTTCAAAATATCAATGCTGGCATTTTTTGTCTGGGAGTCGTTGATACCGAGGGTGATCTCGAGTGCCGAAAGAATCCCTAGAGCTGTTAGCGTCTTGTAAAAAGCTTCTTTGCCTTGTGGCTGGAGATTTTGCGAGAAGTTGCAAAACTCTTTGAGAAAGAGCACCAGATCGCGTCGTTTACTGTCAGGCGTGTTCTCATCCGTCAACTGGCGGAACAGTTCTGTGAGGAATTTTTCATCATCCTGTATCAAAGTGACGATCTCGACCTTGTTGAAGAAGATGAAGCTGCTGAGAGTCGTAAGCATGTTATCCTCGAATACACTCGGGGCTGGTAGCACACAGTCCTGAATGTACTGGACACGATATGTTTGATGAATTTTGGCGAGCAGCTCAGCATTCGTGATCGGGATGACCTGTTTGAACTTGGCAAGCTGTTGCAGATACAACCTGTGTTTTTTAGGCTGTGGCAGGCTAGGCTCGTATTCAAGGCAACCCACAACATCGAAGATGGTATCGTCACTGAACATCACCTCGAACAGTGCATTTTTATTGAGAAGAAATATATTTTTAAAAATATCGTACAGGTGGTGAAGCCCATCCATATTGCCCAAGTCTTCGCACGTGTGAAATAGATTGAGCAGCTTTTTAATATAGCCCTCCTGCTCGATGGCCATAGCGAGCTTCTCCTTGCGCATCGGCGTCGAGAGGCATTGTCCTATGGTTTCGCTTATCTCTTCGAGGCGGCCGAGCTCGCAGGGAGGCAATTCGATGGGCGGCGCAGAGTCCGACATCTCGTCAAAGCGCTCATCCTCGGATTCTTCAACGATATCTTGGGTAATTTCTACAGATGGATCTTTCCCCTGCACTTGACATATTTTTTCCCATATTTCGTCGCAACCGGCTTTTTCTTGAAAACTTAGAGCTAAATCATAATTATCACTTTCTGACCACACAATTAAAGTGTCCTAAAAAATAAAAAAATATGCATTATTCATTGTTTTATCAAAATTGTATACTTAAAAAATTATTTTCCAATGGTGATTATAAATTTTCGTATAATTCTTACTCTTTTGTATGGTTACGTACATCTATGACACGTTCAGAAACTCGTAATAATTGCATTCATATAAAATAATATAATTTTATGTCAACCAATAAATCAAAATGTTTATATTTCCCAGCCTAACAAAAACCATTACATTTGCCTTCGAGAACAAAAAATTTCGTTTATTGAAAATATAACCAAAAACTATACTTCCAAAAATAATTGATAAATGAGTACTGAAATATAACTTACCAAATTCTCGGTTGACAAGAATACAAAAAGAAAAATAGTTCTACGAAATCATCTAATCCGATAAACGATTATAAATCGTCAATTAATTCACTAAATCTTTAGATAATTTAATAACAAGTTTACAAAAATAAGTGTTTTTCATAAGGGCAGAGACTATCAAATAAGATTCTTATCTTTGAAAAAGTAGGGTGAACTTAAATTTTTAATTCCTTATTTTTTAAGTGCAAAAGTAACGTGAGGATTACCTGTTGTTTTTGATAGGCAGTATCTGGCTGGATTTTACTTTCCAACAGTATAGTTCCATCACTTTCAGCCCTGACCAACAGAGAAGTCCCCTTTAACCTCTCGACATAAGAAGAGGACACATGTCCTGTCCCACGATCATCCCACTGTCTGTCTGCATTTAAAGCGTACAACTTAACTCTTCTTCGTGTGTCTGTCATGATGTTAAACTAATTTTGCCACATAAAATTGTAAAATTATCACCAAACTACTGGCATTCCTCTTTGAGTATCAATCAACACAAAGTTCGTCAATTATTACTCAACTAAAAATGAAATAATACTTTAGCAGAAAGCAAAATCAATTTATCCCCTTTAAGATGACTTATAAAAAACTCTCTGCATCACACATGCATGTCCTAATGTCTTTTGAGAGGACAACTTTTCACGCGGTATACTTATGTGTATGTATATATATTCTTCAGCTTGCTATCAACCTTATAAAACACATATTCATGCAAATCGTCCGATGATCGTCCATCTGTAGAGCACGCACGCGTACGCACACACAAAATAACACACTTTGCACGGCAATTTCTGGTTGAGAAGTGATCCGAAAGTATACGTTATCCTATGATGCAAGGGCGACGATTGGTAGTACAGAAGCAGCAGCAAAATCAGCCTCGTTACAAATATACATATGGTAAGCAACCTGCTCCTCGTCGATGATGTTCATAAAAATACTAAGGCCTGATCATAATTCAAGGTTATACACCGCCAACCATCCTCTTTTCATACACATACGCTTCAGTCAAGTAGCTCTCCTACTCTACACTAGGTACTTGGTAGTTGGTAGGTAGGTAGACAATATAGTAATGGTTATGTGCGTGTGCTACAGTTCGCGCGTACGCCACACTATACTGGGCGGCCTGGGTGCGATGCCGATGTCCCTTCGGCAGATTGGCATCAGAAGAAGATGAACACAAGACGAAGCAGAGTTCAAAGAGAGAATTCGTGGCTACGTTGTATACACAATTAGGCTGCTCTGCTGACGACTCCAAAACTTTTTTGTATAGTACTTATGCGCCTACTCTTCCTCTCGGAGCCTCTCTGTATAATAAATAATCAGCTGAGAGTGTGTAAATACGTGGTGCACTAATTTGGATTATATACGTGCAGATTCGAGCGGAGATAGAGAACAAGACACCCTTTCTCTCTCTTTCGGCAAGCACCAAGTATATAATAAAATATATGCACAACGACGACGAAGCCGAGAAGATGATTTTTCAAGTATATGTATACTACATGTATTATATATATGAAACCCGTATATAGGTGTGTAGGTCTATTCCATCTATTTATATACACAAATACGTATACATATGTGTATTTGTTTACACTCGGGAAATGTTTACACGTTTTTACAAATGCAGCAGAGTTGCATAAACCCGCGCTCTTCTATCGGACGGACGAAAGAGCCGAGACACACGCCAAGCTGTGTATGTACACTCCGCTGCTGTGGCTACAGTCGTCGTAATCGTCTTCTCTTTTAGTGATGTCCCCTTCTTTCTTGTTTTCCACCTTTTTTTTTTTCCTCTCTTTCAAGAAAACTGATCTTAGCTGCAGGCTTATTTTCTCTGCAGCTGCAGATTCTGCGGCGGCTGGCGCGGGAAAACGAGCTCTTCTCCCTGTATAAACGTATACAATAACTTATGTGTATACATAAGTGCGCGTGTACTTTGCTTACTGCTCGTGCTTTATTCAGTTATTCACTGCAACAACACAGCGACCACGTTACACACACCCACACACACACGCGCGGCGCTGCACACCACTTGAAGTAGATCGATTTATTTATCCGATTATCATATTATCAAATTCTGGAAAGTAATCTGCCGGTCGCCTTTTCTCCTCGTAGATGACACAAACGACCAAGATGACGCGTCCGCACGATTCGTGTATATAGGTATACAGGTCAATTGACTTTCTCTTTACCATGCATGTATCCTCGAGCGCGTCTGCGCGCACGCTCTTCTCTTCTCATACACATGCATGCATGCACGGTGTCCTCGCGCGCGCTGGCCTCTTTCTCCCCCCTGCGCTGCTGCTGCAGTCCTCCTCCGCTAATGTCTGGAACGGTGGAAGTGGCGAATACTTATTACCTACCAAAGAATACATACCGATATTCTCTGCGTATGCACACAAAAATATTCATTGCAGTTCAACTTATACTTAATTCTGCTAATTTTCTCTTTTTTTTATGTCACATACTTACTTACCTATTTCTATTTACATGGGAAAAATAACATATTAGTTCAGGCACACTATTTAAATTCACATATTGAATATTACCTTAATAGTTTTTTGTAATATTTCATCTACTACTTTTATGTTAATTTATAATTTTATTTTATACTGATAACAGAGTAAATTTTACTAATTCATTCGACCTAACATTGTATAGAAGCTTAACATGTTTTGTGATAGAGAATTGTAAGTAACAGAAATGTATGTATTACTTGTATTTCTGTACAAAATATACCATATTATTGCTAATACGAGAGCCTTAATTTAATTAGCTCTTTAATTTAATTGAATAAAAAAACTAATTTAATTCAACTTCTTAGGTACTTGTTTTGCCTTTATTCTTCTCTGTTGTTGCATTGATGCGCACACCTTCCTTTATTCTTACTTAATTAAGTAGGTACTTATTGTGCACATACTTAGTTTTGATTTAACTTATCTTTTATTCTATTGATCAATTGATGTGGCATATCATTCAGTATCACATGGAGCTTATGACAAAGTATTGTGTATTTTATCAACTCTATATTAACAACTCATCGGTCTAATCACCTTTCCCCGTGGTGGCTGCCTATTGTTCTAAGCCGGTCGCTAAATATTTAGTGATGCTGTGGTGTGCAACTAGACCGGTCCACGTCCTCACACAGTCTACCGCATCACCGTGTGCCAAATAAGCCACTCTTTCATTTGATTCTTTTCTCCCTAGCTCCTATCATCGCATGATCCCGTCTCTGTATTTACTTAAGTATTCCATCAATTCCATGCAGAAGTTCACAATAACACACGCAGTCCAATTTTTTAAAACCATATTAGTAATAATGGTAATATGTCTCGCAGCATGTTGTAGGAATTAGAAAACGCAGTACCTATGTTGTAGGTGTATTTTGGGGTGTTTCGTCTGCTGAACTTTAAAGTGTTCCTTCGTACCTCTAAATGAGTGAGAATACCTCTATACTTATCACTCAGAATGAAAAATTAATTGCTTGCTTGTCCGAGATGGGAGAAGTTTATCTAAAGTGTGTATATATTTACAATATACAGATTAAATTTGATGTTAAGGGTGAACTACGTGCGCTGTCTCCCGCGTCCGCTCGCCAACCACAACACACCTCCACCCTCCACTCGCGACCCGCCATATTTTATTCTATATCACATATGATGTGTTAGAAGCTTCAAAAATATAGATAAAATTAAAAAGTACTAAAAAAATTTTAGAGTAGATCTACGTACGTACATACATAATAGCCAACCAACAATTAAGGTTGACTTGATTGAAAATAAACCGTTAAGTTGAATACATTCAAGCAATTTGGAACATATGTTTTCAATGGTTTTTCAATTGTCAGTTTTTATCATGTATTTAAAATTATTAATTATTAACAAAATACTTGTAAATAATTAATTTATTAAAATTTGTTATTTATTTACATTTTTTTTCTTTAAATTATACAACAAACTTATTTCCTATGCTTACTTACATATTTCACTGATAGAAACACTCACTCAGGCTAAATACTAAACAAATTTTTTTTTTCGAAAATATCTGTACAGTAATTTGCTGTTTTTGTCAATAATAGATACTTTAAAGCAAACAACAGAATCTTTAACGTCTTATAAAATATCAAACGAGAAAATAAAAATGTTTTAAATATCAAACAAAACATAGTATACTATTTTTTTGCTCATTTATGATTTGTGAGAAAAAATTACGCAGTATACTATATTTTTCGATATTTAATAAAAGTACTGTTAAAGTTTATTGAAAAACAATTTGATTGCAAAAAAGATTTCGATATTAATTTCATCATCTATTTTATAATTAATAAAATTAATCGTTATTTAAAAAAAAAAAAAAATTTAATCCATTTTTCAAACTAAAAATATTATTCAATTTCATTCATAACGTTACTTATCTTAAAGAATATTTTGACCTTCCTGAGTTCAAAATATGAATCTTAATTCCTTCTGGATCATTATCCTTCACTAACGTTCATTGGTCAAAGTTTTGTTTGTAACCCTCAGCAAGCAAAGCTTAGGTCAAGCCAAACGACTAATCAAGTTTTTTCACATGACACTCTCACAAATTATATCACACATTGAGAGGCTGCGCTATCCAGCATCTATTTTATCAACATATTCAGTTTTTCAAATCTAGTAAGTAAAGTATACTGTAATTTTTAAAAAATTTCAGTCATTTTACGATCTTTAAAGCATCGGCAATCGTTTAAGAGAGATCGTTTTATTGTTGAATTTTAAAGAAGGTAACTATTTGTTTCAACATTTCAGTTACTTTTAATGTAAATTTATCTGTGATACTTCCACTCCATGGAAATACTTTATATCTGATAGAAAGAACCAATATTTAAGGTAGAACAGGTATAGAAATTTGTGTTATCATTTGAAAAATTTTTGGAATTAAAATTGATAAAAATAATACCGACAGTATTTCGTCAATATTCGTTTAGTTTTGTAATCTTCTCCGCCTCAGCATTTCTTGATCGTTTGGTAACTCGTTTACCTGGGACGTCGAGGGCACGGGTTCGCTGATGTTATTTGTGTTTGGAGACGATGGTGCAGCTGCTGTCAAGGTCACGGCTACGTCATCGGTCGGTGTATTAGTAACAGTCTTTTGAATAGAATTTTGCGCTTTGTCTACATTTGTTGGCTTAGAATTGTCTGTGGTGTTTGCGTTCGTACTCGCGTCATCGTTGGAACTCGATGCTTCAGGGCTTTCTTCCGCCTTTGCACTCGTCGATGATTGAGAACTTTCATCCGTCGCACTTTTTGTAGGTGAGACACTAATGCTGAAATAGTTTGATATATTTTTTTTTTATCTAGTTCAAGTAAAAAGTCAAGAGGAACTATTAAATTAAACATCGTTGAAGTACTTATTTGACGTTTAATTTTTGTTTTCTACTTACCCTGTAGTAACCGCAGCAGTTTGATACTGGCCCATCATTGCTATAGCCGCATCCATAAGTAAATAAACCCTCCTTAGCGTCTCGATTCTATGTTCAACTGCTTGTCGCATATCACCTTCCATTTGCCTTAATTCTTCTTCACTCAATGCTGATAAATTAAGTGGTGGCAAGGGTACCGGTGGCATGGGTATGATCGTTTGAAAAGTCGAAGGAGAAAATACTGGGAAACCACCGACCGTACCAAGAGGAGGATCTGCAGAGCTGTCACTACTGCTTGTGCCTGGTTGTTGCTGCTGTGGTTGCGACGATGAGCCTTGAGATGCTGCTTGTGAGGTGCGTATTGGGGGTGGTGCCGGAAAATTCGCCCAGAATGGTGGCAATTGGAAAGGTGGAGCAGCTTCTGATTAAAAGATGATGTTTTATAAAGAAATTCTTGATAACTTATTCATGAAAAAAACGTTTCTGTAAAACTTACGTTGCTGATTTGGTCCAGGAGCAGGAGGAGGCTGTGGGGCCGGTTGCTGTACAGGTTGAGGTTGAGGTTGAGCTTGAATTTGTTGTCGCGTCGTTGATTGACTAGGTCTTAAAATATTCAACCTACATGTAGGACACGTTTGCTGACGTTGAAACCAAGACCTTAAGCAAGCCGTATGGAAAATGTGATTGCACGGTAACTTTTTGCTTGCGGAAACCATCTCCTCTCTGCAAAAGTTATTATATTAATAATAGTGGTAAAATAAGTTAGTAAAAAAAATATTTAAATATCAAAGATTTACCTGCAGATGATGCAAACATTATCAGCAGCAGCCAGTTCTTCCGGTGTCGCGTTAGGATACATGGTATTCATATTTCTAATAGCTCGTCTAGACATCACAATATCGTGGAAAGCTTTTTTAAAGTTTCTCATTGTGTAATACATGGGTCTGAAGGCAAATAGAGGTAGGGTAAATATTTTCATCATAATTCCAACAAATGCAAGATACAGCATAACCTGAAAAAAATTATTCTTTAAAATGTATTGGGCTTAACAATTCATGGACTGTGGAGGTTCCTCACCACATCATACAAATAAGAGAGATGATGGTTGACAAAAAAATTAATAAGTACTTTAATCCTCGAGTATTGTTTAAAATTCTCTTACCTTCAATAAACCAATTATCAACTCAGTATACAATAAAAATACAGGCTTATTATCCCAAGGGTTATCCCTTTGCAAATCGATTGTATGAAGAATGTACTTGATGTTAATATTCAAAACAACGGTAAGCAGCAAAGCATATTCAAAACCAAATACAAGTTGTACAGAAGGTCCTTTTGAGAGTGTTGATGTGTAAGCATAATTGAACATAGCCAAGTTTATTGAAAACAGTAGTGCTAACAACGTGCCTATTCTCAAGTGGAATAGCCATGTTATCACTGGACTCCTTTCCATCTGTGAAAATACATTAATAAAATTAATAATGATCAACTAATGAGCTAGCTGTCCGGTAAATGTATTTATAAGAATACTTACATAGTCAACTCTGTCTTCAGCTAGCCAGTGAAATGATTTTAAAAATAGTAATAACGTAAACAATGCAATAAATTTTGGACTAAAGTCATCTCTAAAGACTGTGAATGCCAAGCACGTTTCTGTCACGGCATACCAGAGTTTTTCCATCAAGTGCTATTGGAAAAAAAAATTCAAGAATGTTAAAAAAATGAATTCAAGAAAAAGAACTTATTTGGTTATTAAATGCAGTAACGTGAAATTTTACTTCAAATTCTGCAGCTCTTAGATTTCCAAAGAAAATTTTCCTCAATAGAGAATTTGCCATCAAAACAAGTATGAGACCTTGAACATATATGACCTGAAAAAAAGTAATTGAAAATGTATTACAATGGCTCTCATTGTTTACTTTACATGTAATATTTATAAATACCGTAAACAATAAATAAAAAGTAGAAAAACAAATTCAAATAACCGAGACTAAAAATTGTAATGTATAAGTGCAAATGAGATGTTAATTGATGCTATTCCTTCTGTGCATATTTCTCTGCAGTACCTTAATTTTAATTTATAATCCATCAGGCAAGAATAAAACAAAAGTAAAATTCTAAATGTTTGATTAGCAGATAGAAAAATGTAAATCTTACAGCAACATGATCAACTACAAAGTTATTTTTAAAGTTGTGTTTCCATCGAAAAACCTGAGCAGCAAATGGGTACATATCCTCTCAGGCAAAGAAAGAGGAACACAGTAAACGATTTGCAAAAGGTGTTAAAAGCCATACTCACGGCCATACTAGGATTCGACTTGGTTATATAGACCACCGACGGATAGAACTGCTTCTTCTGATAGTAGGCATTGCCGATAACGGCGCACGTAAGTGCGACGCTGATCAACGCAATGCCCGCGGCCCTCATCTTCGCCCTGGGTTCTAGTTCCGACACTTTTGCGAGTTAAAAGAAGAGCTTGGTGCTCTTCTAACGTTGTTTCCAGGATTTTTCTCCTCCCAATCGTTCGTCCGTCAACACACCTCAATCTTGCTACTCCAAAAGAAGGAGTAAGTACTATGTGCTTTGTCCTCGTGCTTGTGTCGTCCCCTCCTTTATCGGATAGGTGGATAGTAATAGATAGGTATTTTGAGAGATGATAAGTTATAGGTACCAACTACAAATTGATGTACACAACGTTGAACTTTTACTTCTTCTCTTCTGATGGTTGTAAGTATTGCAACTTTTCACTCTCTCTTCCGTCCGTCACCTTAACACCAATGAGCTTTAGAAGCTCCTGATGTCCATGACTCCACGTGTATAAATTTTCGTTGTCCAGTAAAAAATGCTAAACACACTTTTTCGTAAGGTAAATTAGTAAAGTGTATGGGATACGTGTACTTATGGTATAGCTCCGCGGTTGCGAGCTGACGATGCGGGTGATGCAAAATAAAGCATCAGCCAACGAGCCAACCAGCCAGCGAACGACAGACGAATTTTGTGTGGCGCTGCGCCTGTCACGGCGTTCCGCGTAACTAACGAGAACATACGTGTCCCGTACACTGTCTCCCTCCAATGAAATTTTTTTTTTTTTTTTTTTATCTAATTACCGCTCCTCCTCCACTGTCTCTCTCCACCAACGCGCTACGCGCTTACAACAAACATGTATATGTTTGCCGCATCATTTTATATGTCACATGTATAAATATGTAGGTCTTTGGCGGCAGAGCAGCTGTTGTTATTTATTGCCGATTCGATCGGCCGAGAAGAAACAGCCAGAGGCATGGCACACACCCACTTTCTCGCACACAAATTACACAATACTTTCGCTCTTTTTTTTTCTCATTGACGCAAGTGATCTTGAACTACAGTATACGTGACCCAGCGCTGCATTTTCAAGCTCGATTTTTATTTATAACTAATTCTATCTCTTTTTTTTCTATTCAAAGGGATTGATTTGTCATCACTTTACCCAATATTTTATGTGCTATTGTAAATACTTATAATATACAAAAACACGCATATAGGCAACAACAACAGCTGAGAAACGGACAGGAGGTGGTACGTGATTAGTCCCCCCCCCTTTCACCGGGTTGGGCGCTTTTTTATATTCATTTTGGTTCGTATATAAAAGCGCTGACAACAGAGCTTTTTTAAATGGACTTCTTTTGTTGAGCAGTTGACATTCGTTTTTTTTTTTTTTTTTTTTTTTTCCTCAACCAGTTTCAATTAAAAGGGGATGATATACCGTTACATTGTGTACGTAGACCTTGTTTTGTTTTTCAATTGTTTTTCGGGAGTAGTGTGTGTGCCACCTACGCATGGACCATTCAGCAGTATGTATGTACCGTTAATTTGCTGTTTTTTTGGTGTTGTATTGATAATAAAAATGAGACCAATAACAGAAAATAGTTGAATTAATTTTTGTGAGTATGTTTCGAAACTTTTTTTTTTTTTTTTTTCATAACGATACGTACGTTCTATTTTGGATAATTTGATTTGCGTGCAGATGCCCACAGAGCCGCGCTCCTTGAGCGTGCGGGAAATGGAATTGATAAAAAAAAAGGATTTCATGATGTCGCCGTACAAGTCGGAAAGGGACAAGGTCATTAAAATCCACCGATGGAACGTAAGGGTATTTTTCAAACTGTTGGGTAAGTAACAACGAAAAGATTATTCAAACAAGAGACAAATGACCGACCGGTCACCCCTTGTTGATTTCTTTAACATTTTAATTTTTATTTTGCCGTTTCGTACAGACACTTTGGAAACGTTTTTCACAAAAGACAAATGCTGCCGACTGGCCGACAATTACTTGGTAGCCATGGTTTTCACTTACTTTTTACGAGGCTCGCTCGAAGCGGACGAGTACACAAGGGACAACTTTTTCGCGGCACTGTGAGCAAACGTGAATATATATTATCATGTTGGCAACCGCTCGTAGATGTAAAAAAATGAAATGTGCGTGAAAACGTTGCATTTAGGTTGCTCGCCTACAACATGGAAGAGGACGAGGGCGAGTTCTTGATGTTGGAGCTGGAAGAATGGCTCGAGTGCTCGATTCCAGATTTGAAACGGTTGCGCTCGGAGCTTTTCCAGCGTATCGAGTATCGCGGCGCGGTATCGCGCTTCTGCTGCGAAATTGTCATGAGACACGCCAAGCCCGAGCACAAGGTCTGGCAGAGGTGCCGGCACGTTTATCATTCGGGTGTTGTTAACGTCAAATCTTTTTTTATTGGACAGTGAGACACGCATTTACTTTGTATATTCCTAAACGTTGACCAATCAAATCGGTACGAGAATTTATTGATGAGATTGGTTGTTTCTTTTTATTTTCGTAGGTTTAAGGAGGAGGACATTTGTGGCATTTGCGAAGGAAAAAACGATTGTGAAAATTCATATTACGAGAGAGGAAAAGAAGAGGAAATAGAAACAGAAGAGGAAGAAAAAGAGAGTACATAACGCAATTTAGTATAAATAAAACGTTATTATTTATTATTCAAACGCGCTAAAATACATAATTATTAATTTACGACTAAAATCTCATTGTACATAAATGAAAAAAAAAAAAAACTTGATAAGCTATCGTTTTTAATAACTCAATGGCACTCTAGTTTACATGCCCACTTTAATTGTTAAAATAAGAATAAAAAAAGTTTTTCCAAAATATACACTCGTGTAAAAGGCGGTTTTTATAAAAACATTCAAGAGATTTATCCTAGTGCTTAAGTCAAGTAATTTCTATCACACGTTTTAATATTAAAAATTCATAAAAACTTAGTGTCTACTTATATGATTCGATTTCATAACGATTCTAGGACTCTGTCTTTTCGGCGTGATTGGCAATACGGCTTTCATTGGAGTTCGGCGCGAGCTTATTGTCAATCTTCTAGCCGATAAAGATTTGGCACTTTTTGGCGTTTTTACCGTCAATGGTTTTTTTATGTGTGGTGTCCTGCAAAGTGGACTCTCATTTGGTTGATAAAAGCTTACGTCTTTTGATTGTTTTGGATTTGGAATCGTTATATCTTGGTTTTCTTTGAAGATAACAGTTTCATCGTGGTTCATACGGGGAGAACTGAAGCGTGCTGACTGTCGACGAGATCCACTACTGATCGTTAGTTCCATTTTTATCAAGGGCGATTCCGTGTTTTGTGACCGTCGGTTTGCACTGTTGATGTTTTTTCTTCGAATAACAGCGTCACCAACATTGTTGACTCGTTTGTCTGTGAAATAGAAGCAATTTTAATGTGTTCTTATTTATATTGTTAAAATATTATTTTCAACTACAACATCAAACGGGTTATTACTTCGAGGTGTTCGCTGCTGTTCATTCTTCGCAGTAGCTTGGGCAGTAACTTGCACTTTTACGGATTGGCGTCGATTAACGTCAACAGCCTCCTTTTTTGGATCGTCAAAGAGCTTTGCTTTAGCAAGTACCATGCCCGCGTTTAGTGCTCGCAATTTCGCGACCGATGCTCGTCCAGTTGGTATTGGCGTCATCATTTTAACTTCCTGCTTGAAATACTTGTCCGCATCCTTCCAGGTCACGGTCTTTTCTCTCTTCGGCTCCGTGGACTTCATGATGCTTTGAAGATTTTCAGTACTCTCAGTACCCAAATTCTGGTGGCTGCTAGTCTTTTTTAGTTCTTTGATTTTATTGTTGTAATACTGAGAATTATCAATAAACTCGCCTTGGAAAGACGAAGCTCGTCGTATTATCGTTGAATTAATCGTTGGTTTGCCGCTAAAATCAAGTTGGAAAATTAATAATCTTAGTAAGATAATATTAAAAATCGCTTAAACTATACCTTGAAGTCGTTGATTTGGCAGAAGATGTAAATGTATCTTCATCAAGAGACGTAAAATCATCGTCGCTGAAAGAACCTTTCGTATGTTCAGCAGTGTGACTAATGAGAGCATTGAGTTGTTCCTGCAAGTAGTTTAACCGTGCGTTTGTCTCGTCGCTGCAAAACGAGGTTGGATGTGCGTGTTCGTTTTTCGGAGTCTGATCCAGACTCTTGTACGAGTCGCGCTTTACGAGAGGACGACCACGTTTTAGATTACACTGTTTAGGGTGGACATAAGTGTTATTAAGTCGTGAGTCAGCTTGCAGAGCATGGTTCTGAATAGGCGGCCTGTCATAGATATTCCAAGAGATAGCACGATGTACTTTTTTGCTGTAAAAAAAGTTTTAATGATTAAATATGTATATATATATATATATATATATAAANATAATAACATGACATATATATATTATCATTATTTAGTACCTTGGAGGTTTTTCTTGAGATCGTCTTCTCAAAGTTCCGATTTTCCGAGCACTTGGGGATCTGATTATCTTGTGCTCCGCAGATCTTCGTATTTTTAACTCTCTACTAAGTCTCTTAGCCAACTGATCTGTACTTGTGGTACTTTCAATACTGGCTTCCACCAAGGTCTTCTCGTACTCGCTCTGAACTTGATTTATTGTGTTGGCAGTCAGAGCTTCACTGTTTTGGTTATCTATACTCTTAAACTCTTGGGATATACATGATTCAATCGCCGACATTCGATTTTTGATTTCCTCGTACTCGCTCTTTGGTATTTTAACATATTCCTTGGATGTATTATTTACCACTTTGAAGGCATCGGATGTGTTGGGAGAAAAAGAGTTTCGTAAAGAGTAGGAGTGCGTAGGTATTCGCGACACGCTATTCCGTCTGAAAGGCTCTATTTTTGTTTCACCTCCAGAAATTTCTCTTAAAATTTCATCCGATAAGTTAACATCTGCGTTCATGGAGACTTCTTCCGAGGATTTGATTGTGTTCGAGTTTCGAACTTTAGTTTTTGGCGAGGACGAAAAGGGTGAGCCAATACTATGAGTTCGACGACGTTTTTGTTTGTGATCTAAAGTATTGCTCGTTCCGCTCCAACGTCTTACCGTGGACGGACTGAACGACTTTACATGAGACTCCGTGTCCCGCTCGCTAATTTTATGTTTGCCTTTCGGCACGAATCGGTCGAGGCTGAGTCTGAGTCTTTTTGGTCTTTCGATTTTTTCAGAAATTTTCCTACAATTAATTTATTAATTTAGTTTAAAATTTTTAGATTGAATCATGATTAACTTTAGATAATGTACTAGCTTAAAATCTTACGGTTCCAAAACTCTATTGGATGTATATTTTTGTATTCCATTTTTTTGATTTGGACTTTTTTCTTTTAAAGGGCTGTAAGAAATTTTTTTTTAAACAATTATTGCAAAACGTTCGCTTCATCTAAAATAAAAATAAAATACTGCAAGACCATGCGGAAACATACTTTGGATTGTTAGAAACTGGGGAAGAAAAATAGTATGTTTGACCAAAAGAGGGGCTGAGAGGCATAACTTCTAGACAAGTTTCTCTGTAATGAAAAGGATAAAATACCATCCAATAAAAGTAAAAACAGAACAAACTGTTATTATTGAATCATTTAACAAACATAAGAAAGCGTGATGTGGTTATTTAGCGAATCTTAAACGGTAGTTGAAATGTATAGATATCATTACATGAGATAAAATTATTTTTTACTAATGTCATGCACTGATATCCGAATCAAATTTTGCTCAAAAATATTATCATAAAAACCATGCTAGTTAATTACTGTTCATTCCAATACTACTTACTTTCTTTTGACGAGATCAGCATCAACTTTTTTTCTCTTCCCCAATTTAAGAGGAGTGTATACATGAAGAGCTGATTCTACTGGGAGAAGATTACTTTCTTGTGTATCGGCGTCCTCAGTAGTATTATTTTTTCCGACCATTTTTTTTAATCCACTTAACATTCCTAAATCATCAAAGGCATAGATTAGAGTTAGAACAAATTTTGTGAAAGCAGACGATTATTATTTGAAGTTTTCAATGTTTACTTGTAAGACTTCCACTTCTGTGTTTTTTCCTTTTACTTTTAAAAGAAGATGATATATCAGAGTGATCAAGCTCATTTTCTGTACTACCTGCAGTATCCATTGAAATCGCGTCTGATATATCATTTGGCAAAACCCCAATTTTTTCAGCATTTTCAATAAGAAGCTTAAAAAATTTGTTAATAATAAGCTTTTCATATGAAAATATTTAGAATATCTGTTTTGTTGAAACTAAATGTAGATATTTTTTTTTTACCTTGACAACCGTCAAATGTGCTTCTAATCTTGACTGCACTGCAATCATAGTAGTTTCTTGCAGCGGCATAACATTTGGCCCAACAACCCTGGCCAAGTTGTCAATGCTCATTTTATTTTGCTTCTCATAAGATGCAACAGTCTTTAAAAACTCCATAAGATACGCTAAAGAATTCAGATGATGCGGCGGTAAAATAATGCAAGCTAACAGAAGAGCCTCTACTTTATTTTTCTTGAGCAAATTGCATCTTACAAATAAGTCATGATAATTATAAGGTATCAATGGCTCTGGCAAATGTCTAAAAAACGTTTTCAGGCAATTGGCCACATCGATGGGATTATTTTTGTCCCCAAGACCTCCCCCATTATCAAGTCTAGCTATGATTTCCTTCTGCTTAATCTGAGAGCCAGCCTTTCTGAACAATCCCTCCTGACTGACGTGCTTGAGCAGAAACGCAGTAGCTTGACTGACAAACAGAGGCACATGAACAATACCTCCGGACGACAGATTGACCACGTCCAGAGGCAGGTAAGACAATGACGTTCTGAAGACCTTCTTCAAGGCACCGGAATTCAGGCGTTCGGGTTTTTCTGCCTTGACGCAGTTTTTCTTTATCCGGTACTTAACCCCCATCGTCCTGAGATTGCCCGAGACGATCTGGTAGACCTTCTCCTTGTGCAAAACATCGTAGATAAGCATTACCGCTGATTTGTCTGGCAAATGTTTCGAACTTATCACTACTCTTGATACACTTTTTCATTCGTGTATCCGACAAACAAACTTTGTCCGGTAGCACACGTCAGTGGCTCACGATTACACCCTATTCAAATGCACCATAGCACAAAACGATTCCCACAACAATTCTTGGAATTCGACGAACTGACGATCGATCACGATGCACCGTAAATATTTTATGATTGTTTAACACTAAAAATAATAACATGACATATCTTACTTTTAATATCATAAAATGCTACCACAGATCTAACAAGCAGGTGAGTGTTTGAAAATAAAAATTAAAAAAAAACATTCGCTCCTTAACAGAAGGCTTGCACCTGCTGTCTCTCTTGTAACTTGTAACCGCCAAATTTTTTAGGCTTCAGGCTAGTTGTGGAAACGCCGCATGGCGCTACTGTCTCGACCCGATTTAGACTAATATTAGACAAATTAGACTAGACATTTTATCTATTTTATCATTCAGGTAAAGAGAGCACGGTGTAACATATACGTGAAGTTACGGGGAGGTAGTTATAATAATCACTACTAAGTAGTGCCATGTATGGTCGATTTTATTAAACCATATAAGTAGAATATTTATATTTTTAGAGGTAGATTTTAGGATAAAAGATAAATTGTAAACTTGCCACAAACAGCACAGACGACGTCAATTTGTGATTTTATATCTATTACATTAGTTGCGGCTGGTTTATAATTGACTAAGTGGCTCTACTATAAATAGTAATCATAATTTGGATCAGCGCCATCTAGCGTTGCGGATTTCTGAACTAAAAAGTGGCCCTAAACTTTTGACTCGCAGCATTAGCGCTTAGAGCCATTTAGCCTATTATAAACCAGCCGCAACTCATTTTGTAGCTATAAAATGAAAAAATAACGATACATGTGTTTTTGGCGGCAATTTAACAATCGATCTTTTACTCAAAAATTTATCTTCAAAAGTATAAATACAAAGGACGTCAATTTTTTGGTAGAAAATAGATTGTTAACTTGCCGCCAAAAACACATGTATTGTTATTTTTTTATTTTATAGCTACAAAATGAGTTGCGGCTGGTTTATAATTGGCTAAATGGCTCTAAGCGCTAATGCTGCGAGTCAAAAGTTTAGGGCCACTTTTTAGTTCAGAAATCCGCAACGCTAGATGGCGCTGATCCAAATTATGATTACTATTTATAGTAGAGCCGTGTAATCAATTATAAACCAGCCGCAACTAATTTTATAGATATAAAAAGAAAATTTGACGTTGTTTGTGCTACTTGCGGCAAGTTTACAATTTTTCTTTTACCCGAAAATTGACCTCTCATAAGTATATTTATTCGGATGACGAAGAAAAGCTCAACTCAGATTTTACGTATACAAATAACATTAAGAAATCTGAGTTGTGCTTTTTTTCGTCCGCTGAGAAATTTGACCCCCTGCAAATGGTGGAGCCAATCAGCGGTGACTTTTAGACATTTCAGCCCCACATGCATGCGGACGAAAAAAAGCATAACTCATATTTATGCATGACATTTTACATAGAAAAATTTGAGTTGAGCTTTTCTTCGTCACTAGAAATAAAAAAACGTCCGTAGGGTTTCTGAGCCACGAGTTTTCTCGAGAATAATCGTCCGCTAGATGGCGCTGATTGATTCTTAGCTGCATATATATATGAGTATACACACACACATACGTAGTATGAAATGCATATATATATATGCTCTAGGTATGAAGCGAGATACCATTCTCTTCTTTTTTTTATTTGTCAACAAAAACTCCGAAATATCGTTGAAAATTGAGTCATATATCACTAAAATTTCGAAGTTTGTTTATACTTATCAGCAACTTACCGACAGTGTGCTTGGTCTGCTTTTCATGATTGTTGTTCCGCAAATGTTTCATAAAAAACATTCATGAGCTACTTATTTACTTTCCTTTAAAATGTTGAATATTAAATTTTTTTTTCTGTCCCGAGTTAAGGGCACCAATCACTTTGAGAAATAATTGATGAGCGGTAAAAATCGATAGCTTTATGAGTACGCGCCCTTGTCTTCTCTTTTCGTCCGGCAAATGGTAAAGGGGAAGAGGGGAAAGGGTTGCTGAATACCTATATATACTTATCTGTCAAAATTATTGCGTTTAGTCTGCTTGTACTGCTTGTAGTGCCTGCTATTGTCACCATATAGCGTCATGTATTGGCAATATTGTTTGTAATTGTGCAGTATGTGTTTCTATTACCTCTAACTTTTTATGTTGTATATTGATGTAAAACATAATTTTAATAAGAAAACAGTGGGTATGGAACAATTGCACATGATGTAGATGTGAGTAGTTGTACGATGGGCCCATCTTACAAGCATTAATAATAAACAACTTATCGAGAGTTGGTTTTCTGTACAATTTTTCAAGAAAAATGTAAGCCAAAGCTTGTAAAATAATGAGGCAATGGCGCCACCAAAAGACAAGTGGGTAAGACGATTCGTCATATCAGAGACAAATCGTCATAAAAAGGGTTTCACCATCTATAAGGTCACCTCGGTGGTGAGTGCGTACTTTTTCGTTTAGGTCCAAAGAATACACATATTCATTAGTACTCAATTTTAAATGATGTGTTTTCGTACTATTAAGTAAACAAATTTTTTTTTTTTCTTATTCACTGTCTTTATAACTAATTCCAGATGTTTTTAAAGATGTCGCCTGATATGATTTCCAAAGTTTCCGTTTGGAAAAGATACAGCGATTTCAAGAAACTATACAGTACAATGCAATCTATGCATTTTAGTAAAGAACTAGGTGAACCCTTCCCACCTTTCCCAAAGCCAAAATTTTTTGGAAGATTCGAAACTGAAGTGGTGGAGCAAAGAAGAGAATGTGCTCTGAGGTTTTTGGAGTTCATTGGACGTCACAGTGTTTTGTACACCAGCGACGTTTTTATCAAGTTTTTTGAAAAAGATTTGAACAAGAGGTTTCCAGATTGCTCGCCATCCTTGAGTTCTGATACATCGGAAGATGACAGAAATGTCAATTGCGAGAATGAAGAGTCGAGTTTTAGTAGTACAACTGACCTTCCAAAGTTCGTGTGTACCAAAAAGATGAAGCCAATTAAAGTTGGTAAGCAAAATAAAATTAAGTCGAACAAAGTTGATGGTAATTCACAGGAGCAGCATCATGTAGATAACAATAGTACATCAAAAAATAAATCTGAAGATAGTCCAGAGACGTCAAACGGCAGTGATAATTTTTTGAAAGATAAAACTTCTGCAAGTAAGCCCACATTGGTGATTCATGATGGATCAGATCTCACTCAATCTACCAATGATTGTGCCCAGTATATTTTAATTGCAGCAGCACATATGAGTGCTGCTTTTCGTCACGAGGCAATTGCTGAATATGAGGAAGCTTTTACCCAGTATAAACTTGGTATATCTCACCTTATGAACGGTGTTCAAAGTGAAGCAGATGAAGAAAAGAAAACAATGATTCACGAAAAAATTACAAAGTACTTGCAAAGAGCTGAAAGATTATACAACAGACATTTGAACTGTAATGTTTCGGCATTGTACAAACCCGTTGCAGAATTGAGAAATTACAAAGTCATTGAACTCATGGAAACAGTTATGTTAGTCCAAGATACACTCCAGGGATTTAAAAGAGTTATAAAGGTATTTGAAATTCAACACTTGCAAAGTCCTTTTAATAAAAGTTATACATTTTATATATTTTCAGACTGTAGAAAAATCAACTGATTGCGAAAAAGATATAAGCAGTTATATATTACGAGGAAAAGTACCTTATATGGTTCAGTTGTATTCTTGTATGCAAACTGATTCAACCGTTTTTTTAGTATTACAATACATGACGTAAATATTAAATAGTGATGGTAAAAGTAGCAATTTTTTAAAGTAATTAAATTTTTCAAATTCAACATTTTTTTTTGCAGAAAAGGAAAATTATGGGATTTTGTGAGAGCTAATTATAAACCGAATAGTAAGAGAGATAAATATAGCAAAAGAGGTCATTCCCGATCATTCAGCTGGGATTCTACAGTTCAAAATGATGCAGCAGGAAATAGACCAAAAATAACAATTACCAAGGAACACGTTGCCAAATCTTCAAGTTCTGGAGATAATCATTGCTTGAACCTTGCAAGTGATTTTGCGACTAGTGATACAACAGAACTAGTTAAAAATGCACAAAAATTACTGCAATCCGTGAATGCGACTTTGAAACGCAGTAACTCTATTGCAAGTAGATTAAACGAATCTGAAGACTTGCTATATGAACAAAATACGAACAAAGATATTGAAGACAGTATTATATCACACTTGGAGAGTGCTTTGAAAACCGATTCTCTATGTGTTGGAAGTAACGAAAATACGGATGACAGTGAAGATTTGAGCGAGCTTTCTGCCAGTGATAGTTGCACAGATTTAAATTTAGACAAAGAAGTCCACGTAAAAAGTAGCGATCAATCAAAAAACGATGAAAAAGCAGTAGACGATAGTTTGACGAAAATTAGTAATTTAAGTACTCTTAATTCATTTACGGATAGAAGTAGCGACAGGATCGAATCTCTTGGAACAAGCGGAGATGTATCTCCGTATAAAAAAGTAGACAATCAGTCTGTTGAAAAAGAAAAACAAAACTGGTCCATCCCAGAGTCTGTAATAAGGACGTGGGCCGCACAAATTCTCTTAGCCTTAGAGGCTCTGCATCAGCAAGATGTTATAGTCTCGGACTTGAGGCCGGACAATATTTTGATCGACGATTCTGGAAATGCGAGCATGGCCTACATCGTGCCACGCAATGAAAGCGAATTATTGCGCCTAAAAACACCGTACACTTCTCCTGAATTATGTATGTTTACACCACCTATCTCAATCACCACGTCCGCCGACGTTTGGAGTTTTGGAGTCTTATTGTATGAATTGCTAACTGGATTTGTAAGTTTAATCTTTATTCTTCAAGTTACAAGAAAATATTATATGCAGATAACACATTCTTGTCACTGCTTACTTACAAATATTTAATATAATTTCGCTATTAATTAAATATTTGCACTTTTTAGGATTTCCAAATAAAACACCCGGGACAGTTTCATTCACATTCCTTGATTAACATTCCAGAAGATTTGTCGGAAAATGCCAAGTCGCTGTTACTTAATGTAAAAATACGTTATGATTTAAATTTTAACGATGTTTATGTTCAACTAATAACTTGTCAAAATATTTTAGGTATTGAAGTACCAACCTAGCGATCGACTTTCAATTCCAGAAATAAAGCAGCATCAATTTTTTACAAAAATTAACTGGTTGGAGCTTTTGAATGCTCAAATATAATGTACTTTTCTTTTAAAAAGAAAAAAAGAATCTTCAAGTGTGAAACAAAAGAATGTATGCTATTTATATGTGAATGTTAACGTTAAAATTTTAACTCTACATATTAAAAAAATATTTATATTACATACTATGTACAGCCTGAATTACCAATCAAATACTCATGAAAAATACCATTTTTTTTTTAATTTTACTTGGATTTTGGTTTTTCAGTTCGAGTAATCGTCGACATACCATCGGAGAAGCGCGTCTTAAATAATACGTTCGCATTGTTGAACATACCGTTTTTCAACGACACGACGATAAACTGCGATCTTCTGAAATGTCTTTTTAACATAATACCAATGTTCTCGGTGTGCGAAAGATCGAGCGCTGCGTCGACTTCGTCCAAAATGTATAGAGGGGCAGGTTTGAACAGCAGCATAGCCAATATTAACGATAAAGCGACCAATGACCTTTGACCTCCAGACAATTCCCCGAGCGAGTCTTTCCAAACACCGCAAAGGGAAATTTTTACCTCCAAGCCCTCGAGGACTGTTTGGTTATCAGGTGGTTCTAACTTTGCATCAGCTCCTGGAAGTAGGTTACTGAATATAGAGCCAAAGTCCTTGTTAACTTTTTCCCAAGCTTCGAGCAACGTCATTTTCTTTTTTTCATCCAGCTTTTTGATGGAGTCCAAAATTTTTTTTCTATCAGTCTCCAATATTTTTTTCTTTTTACAAAGATCTGAGTGCTGTTCTTCTTCCTGGTTTAGATGATGCATTGCTCTGGTATTTACCGTTCTACTCAGTTTAGCGAGGAGCCCTTCCAACTCACGAGCTTTTTGTCCCATCTCTTCCGGATTTTTAGCTTCAAAATCATACACGCTTCCTAGAATTCGTTAAAAACAGATCATTAAAAATAAAGGAAAAAACTAAAAATGTTTAATAATAATCAGAGTGACGCATACCTCTCACACCAAAATGCTTTTGATCTTGTTCGATCCACTCGTATTTACGTAAATAGTCAGAAATTTTATTTTTACACTCGGTTGCGGTATTTTTGATGGCAGCAACTTCATGATTTAGTTTCTTGATTTCCAACTCAGCCTCTTGCGCCTGCTTCAAAATGTTTTCCTTTTTGTTATGTAATTTTTGGATTTCGATGTTGTGCTGGTGTATGGCGTCCTTTTTAGCTTTGACATTTGCTTGTAACTCCTTTACAACGTTGTTTGCCTGATCAAGATCGTTTTCCAGTGCATTTCCTTTTTCCTTGAGCATATTAAGCCTTTCTTCCGCTTTAGATAACTGCTCCTTTCCGTTTTCAATAGTTTTTTTCAGTTCTAACGTTTCCAAATTCAGAGTTTCCGATTCTTGCTCACGTTTCTGCCACTCCTTTCTACTTGCGTCAGATTTCTTTTTCAAAGAGTTCAACTTGTTCTCTGCGTCTTTCAACTGTTTTTCGCGAATTTTATCGGCATCCTTTAACTGAGTTTCCAGTTCTCGGGCTCGTTTTTGACTTGTTTTTTCCAACTCTTTGGAAGCCATCATTTTCTCGCTTAGTTCTTTGATTGAAGCCTCCAACATTTCAACCTAAAGTGATAACTTGTTAGTAAACGAACCTAAACTTTTCCTAAACTTTTCAATTAAAAAATAATTCATTACAGATTTACCTCTTGCTTCAATTGATGATGCGTAGTTTTTTGCAATCTCTGTGTAACTGTATCGAGCTCGTGTTTCTTAATATTATACTGCTGCTTTAGTGTATTAAACCTTTCTGCAGTTTTGTTTATATTAGCGATTTGCTGATTGATTTGGTTGAGACTCTGCTCTTTTTCGTTAATTTCAAACTGAGCTTCCTTTAGTTCGTCCAATTTCAGTAAAATGGATCCACCTTTTGCTGCTGAACCACCAGACAGTACTCCAGATGGGTCAAATACGTCGCCTTGCAGCGTGATGCATTTTTTCATGATGTTGTTGTGGTAGGCAACCTGTTTGGCAACATTCATGTCTTTGCAGATAAATACGTTGCCGAAAATCCACTCCATGGCTGGCCTTGTTTCTCGTGGAAAATCGATAAGAGATAAGGCAAGTTGGACATTTTGGGCGCCTACAAGTTTTTGTGCAAAATCAATGGTTCGCTGATCCATAACACGACCAGATACTTTGTTCAGTGGTACAATCGTTACACGTGATTGCAGTTGGCCATTTTTCAATATCTTTTTGCCTGTCGTTTCAGTGTCAACCATGACGTTATAAAGCTATAAAATTATTTTATCTTTTTTTTACTTTACAGTCGAAAAATTACTCTTAAATTGAGTCAATAACGATCAATACTTACTCGACCACCAGCTGCCATTTCCAAAGCATAAGCTGCTGTTCTATCTTTGACGGTGATTGATTTGCATATAAGACCTTTGACCGAATCCCTCCTAAAATTTGGTTCTGGATCTTTGTAGTAAAATCTCAACTGTGGATAATTGGACTCAAAATTGTCTACTTTATCGCTTAATCTTCTTATTTCCCTTATTAACGCCCCTTTTTGCTGTTCCAACGATTCCAAAGATCCTTCCTCGTAGTTCAATTTACTCAGTTCATTTTCAATATTTTTCAAATCTTTTTGCGTACTCTCAACCTTTTTATTATCGTTCCTGTATTCATTTTCAGTGCTCTGCATGTCGATTTTTTTCTTACTTAATTGTTGCCTGTTGTGTGTCAATGTCATTTCACACTGTTTTATTTCAGTCTGAGCTTGACTGTGATTTTGTTTGGCCGTTATAAGCTGCTGCTCCAAAGTGGCGTTACTACCATCGTCGCACAGCAATAAGCCTGAACTGATTTTTTGATAGTTTTCTTGAGCAGCAACAACAGCCTCTGCATCCACACGATCTTGTTCTTTTAACTTTTCAAACAACCCTCCGACTTTGTCTATTTCTTTTAATTTAGTTTCTAACAATTTTTCGTCATCGCAGATATTATTTTGCAGCTGTTTGATGCTGGTTTCAGCTGCTTTGATGTTTTCTTTGTTGCTGTTTACTTCAGCAGTAAACTTGTGTTCTTTCTTTTCTGCTTCTTTGAGTTTCTGTTCCAGTTCAGTCATTTTTTCATCTTGTTCCTTAAAAAATAGAATAATTTAATGTACAAGAAAAAAAAAGAAAACATTTCAACTGCAGAAGAAGTATCACCGTGATTTTCTAAACTAAATACTTACTGCGCTTCTTTTTGCCGTAATCTCAACAACTTTTGCTTCAATATTTTTAATTTCTTGCTCACCATCTTTCACATCATTTTGTATCCCCTCAATTTTTCGTTTTATCACTTGAACATCTTCGTTGGCTTTATCACTGCTGCGCAACGCATTTAAATATTTCCAAGCAACGTAAATCTTTTTACACTGTTCAAGCTCTCTAGAAACACGTTGATACTCCATAAATTGAGCTCGCTCTTGTTTTAGTTTTTCTATTTTAGGTCCCAATTCTTGTTTCAATATCTGAAAATTGCAGATGATTAGTTAATATGAAAAGTAAAATTGAAATCCATAAAAAATTTTAAGCTTACGTCATCTATTTCCTTTAGTTTGCCTTCTTTTTTCTCAATAAGTTTCAAGGATGCAGCCTTTTTGGTTTCATACATTTTGGTACCAGCAGCTTCTTCGACCATGGACAAAATCTCTGGTGGTTTCATGTTCAATACTTTTGTAATCCTACCTTGCATAATTAAAAAGTGTGGATTGTTGACATTGAGCTGTACGGAACAAAACATGTCTTGCACCCTTTTGTTTTGTACATTAGATCCATTGATCATGTACTTGTTTTTACCATCGATGACAACTTGTCTGGTAACTGTGATCTCCTCGTAATCTTCATATCCCATTGGAGATGCATCACGATTTCGGTTGTCAAAAACTATTGTAACACTGGCCTTTTTGATTCCTGCTTGACCAGATTTGTACACAAGTTCTTGTAGGGAATTCGCTCTTACCTGTCAAAGGATATAATAATTTAATCTAGTCGAATAAGGAGCTCAACACAAAAAATAATTACACATCAACATCAAAGTAAAAGAAAAGTTAAGCTATGTTATCCAAATCACCAAAGCTGAAAGTTAAAATTTTCTACCACAAAATAACCGAGACAATAATCGCCCTTGAAATGGAGCTTTAGAAATACCTGGCCCAAATTAGAGATGCCCAAAACGAAGCAAATTGCGTCGAGGATGTTGGATTTGCCGCTGCCGTTCAAGCCAGTGATGGCGTTAAATTCCCGATCAAAGCCATTGATCTCGATCCTCTTGCCGTAGGACTTGAAGCCCTCCAGCACCATCGATTTTATATACATCGCTGGGCTGTAATGATTTTTTTCTCCGCTGTGTCTATTCGCACCAAATCCACGTAATTACGTGGATATAAGGTTAGGAATTTTAAAGAAAAACGCTACTTTTTCAAATGAAGTATGTCCACGTAAAGTGAAGTTGAATAGACACAGCGTTTTTTCTCACTTTATCAATAAACAAAAACTCTCTTAACAATCATCTGCGTCAAAGTGATTACAATTTTTAACGACACTTGAAACGGTCGCCATTGCCTGCCATTGCAGCCCCCCGCGCGAGACAAAATGTGAAAAAGAGTTTGAATTTTCCTTTTATCCGATTGGCTCTTGGCTCATTTTGAGCGATACTAGCGCTTCAGTTGGAATGATGCCGAAGCAGCGTCACAAATATCGCGCCAAAAAATATATATATAACCACTGAACCTCCTCGTTTGCCAGGACGCCCAGGAACATGGCCAGTAATTACGAGTTTACGTAAAATTATCAAGAACGTGGTTGCAATTAAACTTGTATGGACAAAAGTTTTAACTCAATTTTAAAAAAGCAAAGGCAGAACGGGTACTTTTTTGCGTCAAGGAATCCATAGAATTGTTCTGTGCAAACTGAGCTCCTTACAATCATCGGAGAGATTTTTTGATTTGTTGGTGTAATTAATAATTTTTCATCATGGAAGGCTTTGACCGAGGGGATGTTTATTTCTCTGACAATTTCGCTGCCGAAGATGTTCAGGCTAATGCGGCGCAGAATCTCCAAGCTTACAAGAAAAAGTTCAAAGAGTTCTTTCGACAGTTTCAGGAAGGCAATTTCAATTACAAATACAGGTAACTAATTCTTAACACAGAGTTCCAATGATATTTCATGAAACTTGAATGCAAACTTTCATCGTTATTAATTTATTTCAGAGATACTCTCAAGAGAAACTATAATCAGAAACAGTACTGGGTTGAGGTCAATTTAGGAGATTTGGCTGCCTACGATGAGTCCTTGGAGGAAAAAATATCTAAGCAGCCGACCGAGTATCTGCCTGTTTTCGAGGAAGCAGCAAAAGAAGTTGCCGACGAGATTACAAGTCCAAGACCGATTGGAGAAGAGCGAATGGAAGATATTCAGGTCTTGTTGTCGTCAGATGCCCATTGTGTTTCCTTAAGAGGAATGAAGGTCTGCTGTGTATTTTAAAAATGACAATTTACAATCTCACGAGCTTATGATAAATTTTTAAGTAAAAATTAATTATTTCAGCCTGATACCGTCTCCAAGTTAATAAAAATTTCTGGAATCATAGTCTCGGCAAGTGGAATCAGGTCTAAAGCCACAAAAATCTCAATTCAGTGTAGATCATGCAGAAACATTATACCCAACCTTTCCATCAACCCAGGCTTTGAAGGATATCCGATGCCTCGACAGTGCAATGTGTAAGAGAAACAAATCCGTGTATTTAAATGAAAACATAATTAATTTATTTTAATCATGTAAAACGTGTGCAGAGAACAAGTTGGAAGACCCAAGTGTCCACTGGATCCATACTTTATCATGCCAGATAAGTGTAAATGCATCGACTTCCAAACTTTAAAGGTACAAGAATTTCATCACGATGTACCACAAGGCGAGATACCAAGGCACGTGCAACTGTACGTCGATCGTTACTTGTGCGACCGCGTCGTTCCTGGAAACAAAGTTTTAATTCTTGGCATACTTTCAATCAAAAAAGTACTGAAAGTAGGTAAATCTAGAGGTAGCGAGAAAGCTTCAGTGGGCATCCGCTCGTCTTACATCCGTGTTGTTGGTATACAAGTGGATGGAGAAAACAACCAAAATGGTAATACTACATTGAATTCTTTTTAACTTAAGCTCGTTTTTTATGACGTTTGTCAATTTGAACAATTTTTTTTAATTTTTCATCACTGTAGGCATCTACCTTCCCGTCGATTCCGACGAGGAAGATATGTTCAGGCGACTAGCCAAAGATCCAGAGATATACGAGAGAATCATAAAAAGTTTAGCCCCTAGCATCTATGGTGCGACTGACATGAAAAAATCCGTTGCTTGTCTGCTTTTCGGCGGTTCCAGGAAAAGGATGCCGGACGCATTATGCAGGAGAGGTGACATCAACGTATTAATGATTGGTGATCCAGGTACCGCTAAATCTCAACTATTGAAGTTTGTTGAGACTGTCTCTCCAGTTGGTGTTTACACGTCTGGAAAAGGAAGCTCTGCAGCTGGTCTTACCGCATCGGTGATACGCGATCCTTCCTCGGTATGTACAAAATTTACTTTGGTACATCACGAAAAGTGAAAGGACTTTATGCATGATCATGAACACTCACTTTTATGCATTTTAAAGTATTCAATACTGTTCGTGACTTGATTTCTTATAAATTTTTATAGAGAAACTTTGTAATGGAAGGTGGTGCTATGGTACTAGCGGACGGTGGTGTAGTTTGTATCGACGAATTCGATAAAATGCGTGAAGACGATCGCGTTGCCATTCACGAAGCCATGGAACAGCAAACAATATCGATAGCCAAGGCGGGAATCACAACAACGCTAAACACTCGTTGTTCAGTATTGGCGGCAGCTAACTCTATCTATGGTAAATGGGACGAGACGCAGGGCGATGCAAACATTGATTTCATGCCTACCATTCTGTCACGTTTCGATATGATTTTTGTCGTGAAGGATGAGCACGATCATGACAGAGATATCACACTAGCGAAACATATACTCAGTATTCACGCTAATGCAATGCAAACCGAAGAGAATGGGGTCGAGGGTGAACTCTCGGTCTCTCTTCTTAAGAAATACATTCACTTTTGCAGGACGTGAGTTGAGCGATTTTTTATTTATTTATTTTTTGTCCTTCAATTTAAGATAGAGCTTGTAATTTTTATTATCTTGCTTCGTTGTTTTGCAGAACTTGCGGTCCACGTCTAACTGTGGAAGCAGCTGATAAACTAAAAAATCGTTATGTAATGATGCGCTCGAGTTCGCTGCAAATGGAAAAAGATAGCAACAAGAAATCCAGTATACCAATAACCGTTCGTCAACTCGAGGCTATTATCCGCATTTCCGAATCCCTAGCAAAAATGCAGCTGTTACCATTTGTTTCTGAGACTCACGTTGATGAAGCTCTTAGATTGTTCCAAGTGTCTACAATGACTGCCGCACAATCCGGTACTCTTGAAGGTGAGCTTCATACTTTTTTTCTTTTCTTTCATTATATTTTTGAATCGATATGAAAAAACGATTTTTAATTTTTAGGTGCAGAGGGTTTGTCGTCGACGGACGATTTTGAAATGCTGAATCGTTTGGACAAGGAGATAAAAAAACGTTTTGTGATTGGCACACAGGTTTCAGAGAGAACCATTGTCAATGATTTTATCAATAAAAAATATCCCGAACGAGCGATTTACAAGGTTATACACACAATGATTCGACGAGGAGAATTGCAACACCGTATGCAGCGAAAAATGTTATTCCGAATGTGTTAAGGATCGTGGAAATTATTAATTCAAGTTGCAAATACTAATGAATCTCGGGAGTATTGCAAGGTGATAAACAAACGTTACTATAGAATTTTCCAATTGAATTTATGTACAACTGTAGCCTAAGCATGTTTTATGCGTTCACAGAACTATCGTAAATTTTTACATAATAATCTTTTTATACGTTTTACAAATTTTAATTAATGTTTTTTAAATTTTTGTAAAAGATCATTATCGTACCATCCATGAAATGTCGGTTCTTTGTGAAACTTGACAATAATTTTTAATGCAACAACTTGTAGTAAACTAAAACTTGAAGTTAAAGTGTATAAAAATTTATTTTGCATAAGGCTAAATTATTAAAGACTTTGGAACAAAAAATACTTTGCAACTACATAAAAAATATTATTTCCCTGATATCACGTAGACTTAATCGTAGATACTTGCGCACAGTTACTTGACGAAAGGATACTGAGGGTTCTTGCCAAGACTGAAAATAACAAAATATCATTAATCAATACGCAATGAAATACTCAATCACGCTTTTATTCGATAAATATGAGACTCACTCCTTGTAAAAAGCCAAGAAATCAAAGACACGTCCCTTCTCGCCCTTGTCGAGAGCATCGATCTTTTTCATCTCCTCCTCGGTCAGTTTGAAATCGAAAATCTGCAAGTTGGCCTTCTGCCTCTCGGGGTTCGAGCTCTTGGGAATGACAACAAGTCCGCTCTGTACAGAGTGTCTCAGTAAAATCTGTGCCGGTGATTTCTTGTACTTGTTGGCGAGCTCCTTCACCACTTGCTGTTCGACGAGCGGTGGCAGATCTTTTTCCGTGCCGTGATGAATACCGCTTCGCGCAGGTGCGGAGCCCAAGGGCGCGTAGGCGGTCATCACCATGTTATGGTCCTTGCAAAACTTCTGAAGGCCCTTTTGTTGAAGGTAACCGTGCAATTCCACCTGCGTACAAAAGATTTTTTTTCGTCAAGCACAATGACTGTAATTGCAACAATCGTGTACAACACGGACGTGTAAAAGAAAGAGAAAGTACACGTACAACGAAATTGTTGAGAAAACACAGTATCATAGGCATACAATAAGCTTATGTAAACGAGCAATCATTATTTATACCTGCAAATTACTGGGTTTGATTTCCGCGCTATTATAAACGTCCAAGACCTGCGATTGATTGAAATTGCTGAGACCAATGGATTTCGCTCGACCGGCTTTTACCTGGGCCTCCATTGCCTGTCGCAAAGAAAAATATCATCCATTTGAAACTTTGCCTTTTCTACATTGATAACACACAGTACGTTATACCTTCCACAGAGCTTTGTGATCCACGTGCTCGAAAAGTGCAAGTCCATTTTTGTCCAGAGGCGCATTGTTGGGTCCCTCCTCTACGCCGAACGGAGTATGAACCAAGTACATGTCGACGTAATCCAGCCCTAGATCCTTAAGCGAGAGCTTCAAGTATTTTTCGACGCTTTGTGGTCTGTTACCGTGGGTTGGAAGCTGAAAGAAAGAAAATCTTCGAATCTCGATCTCATCGATAAAAAAAAAAAAAAATAAATAAAAACAGCATTTAGACATACTTTCGATGTGATGAAGAGATTCTCCCGTTTGTTTCCTTTGTCGAACCACTTTTTCAGAGCTTTTCCAATCGCAGCTTCGTTGTCGTAGACAAAGGCGGTATCAATGTGCCTGTACCCGTTCTCCAAAGCTCCCAAGATCGCCTTCTCCATTTCTTCGATTTTAATCTGAAACACATGTTTTTTTTTTTTTTTTTTTTTTTTTTTTTTTTTTTTTTTTTTTTTTTTTTTTT